>CAJHQQ010002616.1:0-61323 GCA_905132885.1 Moricandia moricandioides
TTTGCTAAAACAACCTAAAATTTCAATCTAAACCTAAAAGTGTACCCCAATTTCAATCAAATGCAAAACCAACCTATAAGGGTGATAAAAGTACTATTTAACCCTTATGACCAAACAAAAAACAGAAGTGTATTTTACGTTTCTATCCTTTGTTAGTCTACAAGTAACAGAAAGAAGTCTACATAAATGTAGACCTCATACGAAGTCTATTCACTCGGTAGACTTGTTATGTAGTCTACACCATAATTTTATCTAATAATTTAATTTTAAAAATCTATAAAAATAATTGTTGTAATATTTTTAACTAATCATTAATATAATGGATAATATGAAGTAAAAAAAATAAAATTTTATATAATTAAACACTTTTAAGGAACATTTAGGGTTTGAGATTTTTGGTTAAGGGGTTCGTAGACATATTATAAAGTCTACATATATGTAGACTTTCTAAGTAGTCTACTCACAGTTTAACCTAACCGGATTTAACCAATATAATTTGATGATCAAATAAAACATTTACGGTTTGAGATTTGTGGTTAAGGGGTTCGTAGACATATTATAAAGTCTACATAGACGTAGACCGTTTTTTCAGTCTACACACAGTTTAACCTAACCGGATTTAACCAATATAATTTGATGATCAAATAAAACATTTACGGTTTGAGATTTGTGGTTAAGGGGTTCGTAGACATATTATAAAGTTTACATACATGTAGACGTCTATTTCAGTCTACGTTAATTTGTGTTTACCAAAATAAATTATTTTAAAATTAAAATTAACTAAGCGGGAAGTGAAAATGAATTTTGGAGCCTATTTTTCCGTATTGGCGCCAATATGTAGACGTATATTTCAGTCTACATTAACCAATTTAACCTAACCGAAAAAATTACACAGTATATAAATACTTTTTTAGGGTTTTCTGGTAAAAAGAATCCTAATCACGCCGTTTAGATCTGAGGCGGTTTAGGAGGCGATTTCCGGTGAGATTTCCGGCGAACCCTCTTCGACTCCGTTTTCACACCCAGCCACATTCCTCTCGGAATCACCATTCACCACCACGACCATCACCACTATCCTCTCCCATCCTTCAGCCATCTCCACCTTGTCTCCTCCTCGTCACCACCATTACTCTCCGCCTCGTCTCCTCCTCATCTCCACCATTACTTTCCGCCTTGTCTCCTCCTCATCTCCTCCTCGTCATCACCATTACTCTCCTCCTTGTCTCTCTCTCTCTTTATATGTGTTTATAAAGAGTCTCTGCATCTCTTATTGTTTTGATTAAAGTGTTCAATTTTCGTTCTAGGGTTTGTATATGTTCAATTTATTTGATGTAAATTGAAATGCATATGTCGTTGACGAAAATTGATGAAGTGTTATGAGTTAATACATGTTTGTAGAGTACAAGCATGTGTTTTGTTTTATTGATTTCTCTGGCTCTTTTTGTTGCAGGTTGCTCCCAGAATTTTACTGCAGACTACAGATTTGTAGACTTTTACTGTAGACTACGGATTTGTAGACTGTCTTATAGGTCTACATTTGTAGACCATCCTCTTCGTCTCTGTCTCCTCCATTGCTCTGGTAAGTTAAATGTCTCTTTTTACCTCTCTTTTGATAAAAAGTGACTACCTTTACCTTTTTCTCTTTTCAGATCTGAGCCGGTGACTTCTAAGGAAGAGTGCTTCTCGTCCAAATCTCTGCTTCCGGTCAGTATCATGGCTTCTACTTCATCTCTCTGTCCTAACCAGCAAGGGACTGTGCTTCATCTTTCCAACGTACGTCTCTGTGTCATCTCTATCTCTTGTTTAACTAATAACCTAACAAGCTCATCTTTGTTTACTAACCTTTTAGTTTCTTTTGATTCAGATCTGAGTCGGTCAGTCTTAGATCCATTTCTCTGCTTCCGGTGAGTCTCCTTCATTTTGAAGTGTAGTATGAAGTTTCGAATTTGTAGACTGAAATTTTGAATTTGTAGACTGATATTTTGAATTTGTAGACTGATATTTTGAATTTGTAGACTGATATTTTGAATTTTGTAGACTGATATTTTGAATTTTGTAAACTAATATTTTGAATTTGTAGACTTCTCATGTAAACTGATGTTTTGAATTTGTAGTACACTGATGTTTGAATTTATAGGCTTCTCGTGTAGGCTTTATTTTAAATTGTAGACTTCTCGTGTAGAATGCACTTATATAATTTTTTGTTTGTGTCTTCTTGGTGCATGTTACAAAATGGATTAACCTGATTTCCTATCGAGGTTGTATACTCTAGGGAGGAGCTCAAGAACTGTGAGTAACAGACAGTTGTATCAGGCTTTTGTACCAGACATATGGTTGTAACAAACTTATGTAATTTGCTTGCAGCAGACTGAAGTATTAGTCTTCTTTTACAAAAGACTTTTCTAGAAGTCTTGTACTCGACTATATATCAAAATATCATCATTTGTATCAGTATAATACTCTTCTTTCAGATATTTTAATTCATATTCGACCAAAATTATAATTCCAATACAATCCAGAGATTTACATATTAGTCTTTATTTATAAGAGACTTAAAAAGAAGTCTACTTTTTGTTCAAGAAGACTAACATGTTGGTCTGCACGACAAAAAGTAACATTAGAACTCAAAGTAATAGAAAAATTAAGACCTACGATTTCAACAAAAGTTCATCAAATAAGACAACATCCAAAGCGACAATACAGCTGATAAGTTAAATACATAAGACATAAGACAACATCCAAAGCGACAATACAACTGATAAGTTAAATACATAAGACATAAGACAACATCCAAAGCAATAAGACATCATCCAAAGCAATAATACAATTGATCAATTCAACACATAAGAGATAATACATAAGACAACATCCAAAGCAGTAAGACAACACTGATTTAACTTAGACAGTTTGGATATGACCTGTTTGTTTGCACTGTAACAATTAACGTAGACTTACTAATATGTCTACAAATGTTTCCTAGTAATATAGCAAAATCAAAAGTATTATTCTTTCATAATTACAACAGTTTTTCTATCCAAAATCACTCAAACCCATTAGGATTAACTATTACACACTTTCAAACGAAAAAATTGTGAAAAGATTTAATGCATAGTACACAAATTAACTTTTAATGTAAATTTCGATATAGACTTCATGTTCAGTCTACAACGCTGTAGACTTTCTTTTTAGTCTACAACGCTGTAGACGGTCAGATAGGTCTACTGTTTGGGTTAGTTTTTGCAATTGACTATTTTACGGGTTACTTTTTATAGTTGAAAAAAAGTTGTGATTTTATTTAAGCAGACTTCGTTTTCAGTCTACAACTTCAAAAAGGTTAGTTTTCGCTATTGACCAGAATTTTTCCAGGATTTGACTTTCAGAGGTAGACTAAATATACAGTCTACATATTTTAATTTTTTTGAATGAGGTTAGTTTTGCAATTGACTATGTTTGACTTTTTAGGGGGTAGACTGAAATGAACGTCTACAGATTTGTAGACTTCGAAAGAAGTCTACTCTCAAATCCGACGAGTCAGTTTTGCATTTGACCAAAATAAAAAAATAGACTTCACGGGTAGTCTACATTTTTTTTTCGGGAAGAGCAGACTGCATATGAAGTCTACGTATTAAAAAAAATAAATATATTTTTAAAAAGTTTTAGTCAAACACAAAACTAACCTTTTCAACGCAGTCAAAATTTTGGTCAAATGCAAAACTGACCTCTTTGTAGACTTATGTTGAAGTCTACGGTTCGTAGACTTATGTTGAAGTCTACATATGAAAAGTCAAAAGTTCATTCAAATGCAAAACTAACCTCTTTTGCGTAGTCGTCTTTGTAGGTCTACGTACTTTTTCGTTTTTTGTTGTCAAAGGTTAAGATGTAGACTGTCGGGGAAGGCTACATTACAAAAAAAAATCTGTTTAGTCAATTGCAAAACTGACCTGTGCGTTGACAAGTAGACTGCATTGTATGTCTACATAAGGGCGTAGACATATAAAACAGTCTACTATCGCGACACAGATCTGAGAAACGACTTAAACCATGAAAATAGTTACCTTTTTGCAGTGTGAAGCTCGTTTCCAGCCTTTTCAACCGTCCAAACTCCAATATTGACCAAAATGAAACATTTTTGACGATTCACAAGTGAAAAAAAAACGAAATTATGAAGTTTATGATTATGAAAAGAAAGATTTTTAGATGGAAATGTAGAGAAAATGAGAGGAAATGAAGATTTGCTTGTTTAGAATGAGAAAAAAGTGGTTGAAAATTTAATTCTAAAGCTTTAAGAGATAAAAAATGGTGGTTGAAAATATTGATGATGATGGCATAGTTGTAATTAAGAAGAAATGTTTAGGGTGTATTTGGGTTTTTGTATTTTTCGAAATTAATAAATAAATAAATAATAATGGCAAATTTGTAAATAATTCAAAAACTTATGGGTATTATGGAAAATTCAATGATGAATAATAACTAAAAAAAAAAAGAGGTTGGTTTTGCATTTGACTTGAATTTTTAGGTTGTTTTTGAAAAAACCCGAAGATTATATGTACCTTCCATGATATTTACTGATCATATTTTTCCTTGCAACAATTTACTTTTCCTTTTATTTATTTTTTACAGGATTTTATAAAGGAAAACAACCACGACAGTCGATATGTATATATGAAATTTGATATACCAAGACTAATTGTGTTGCCAAACTAATTTGGTTTCTAGCAACAACATTGAAAGGAGATCAAAGGACACACGTGTTGGCATATCAACCAAAATCAGTAGATATTCTTCTATTTTGGGTCTCTCTACTAGCTTTATATGTGAATTATTAGAGATAACGAAATACACAAAGGATTTATTAAAAAAAAAAAAAACAGAGAGGAGATTATTATTATTTACACATGAACGCTTAAACCATTTGTTTACCATTTTCTACTAAGGTCAGTAGCCACTGTGAAAATTAGTGGAAATAATAATTGTACTTAGGGGTTTAAAATATTCAATTTAAACGTAAATCAAAATTGTAATCAAGTGAACCGTGAACGTGCAGTAAATGGACACACACATGTACTTCCGCAGATTCTTTTCGAGGATTTTGGAGAGACGTTTGTCAAGTCTGGGGTAAAAACAATGATAATGCAAAGACTAAGACATCTTTTACTCACTATAATGCAGCTAGAGTTAATGTGTTTGTTGAAATTCATGCAACGTTTTTGGGAAGTGAGCTGGTTCAGTGGATCTCTTCCACTTTCTAAAACTATTTTAACTTTAAAAAGAAACAAGGGTAATGATTTTGATCGTAAAGTGAGTTTTGTAAGACAACTTTTAGAGAGAAAATATCAATTGTGATTAGGACAGTGGAAATACATTGATTAGCATATATTTTGCGAACCTTGCCATCCCTAGCATTTGAATCTATTCTATTAATACGTAGTATGCGTTTCTGAATTATAATTTGAGAAGAATAAAAATTAGGAACTGGGGAGAGAATAAGATTATAATAAGAAAATGAAACAGCTGTGCTGAGTCTGGAGACTTCTCGTCCCGACCTCACATGTCACTCTCACCTTTTTTTCTGCTGCCTACTTACACATGTTCTACTCATTTTTACTCTAAGCACAGATTCCTTTGTGTTTGTAACCTCTAATCTCAGGCGTTTCATTTTTTTACTTTACATTTGTGCTATTTTAGTTGGCGTTGGTGGCCTTTAACTTTTAGTTATATGCGTTTCATAGATTTTTCAGACAGGTTCTGGCTTCAATGGTTTTCATTTGTTTGTTTATAGATAGTACATTCTACGAATATTATTTCTTCCCCATGAATATGTGATTTACTTGAGAAAATTCTACAAATATCTAAATTATAGTTTCCCCATCAACTTAGCTTTTGCTTTTAGGGATATTAAAAAACAAATCGAGAGAAAACAAAGAAAAGTTTTCATCTGCATTCTTCTTTGTAAAAGAATCTTTACTTTGTTTTTTCTTCTTTACACCTAAGAAATCACAGTTTACTGTTAAAAATAAATATGCAAGCTAAAGTTTTTAGTTTCTGTGAGACCTTTTACTTGCGGTCTTAATTTTTTGTAAGAAAACAAAACATTTTAACATTTATTTAGAGAAAATGTCATGAGAACAAATAAGAAAAGAAAATGCATTTAATTGAACATATCTAACTGATGTACGAGGGTTTTAAATGATACGGTCGTTGGTATTCGTGCGGTAATTTGTTCTTCCCTCCAAGTTCGGGTATAATTAAACATTTAATAAAGGGGAAAATATTTAAATACAAAACTGATCCAAATATTCATGGTTGATTAGTAAAAATAAAATATGGAAAGGTTTCATCGCTTTGGATTTCCTAATAAATCCATAATTTAAAAATCATCATAACTTTTTTTGTGTGCACGATATGGCATAGTTAAACTTGTTTGACCTCTACATAATACCAAAATATCAACTAATTTATTAATAAAATGATTACTTTTATAAGCACTTTGAGAAGAAAATTTGACTATTAATGATTTTCTTATCTTTAACTTATCTTACATGAGATTCAATTATAAATAATCAACTGATAGATTTTTTGAAAACATTGTGGATTTATGTAGATAGTTCTTTATAAACCTTTTTAAAGGGCAAAGAAAAAAATGTTCCAAAAAGAAGTAAAGAAAGAAATAAAATAAATAAAGAATCTTCATCCATTGGAATCAAAACAAATGTGTAGCTTCTTGTCAAGTTGCACAAACTCTCAAACTTTTCATAAAACTTTCTTCTATAAATTCATTCTCATAAACCATTCACATTCCCCCTTCTCTCCTTCTCTTCTCTCTTCGATAATTTAGCCTTCCTTCTTCTTGTTCTTCCTAGATCGAGATTCGTTTTCAAAGATCTCATTATTTTGTGAGATTAATCTATAAAAAAATAGTTAGAAAAAAACATTGATGCTTAACCAGCAGTTCTTGGTCTTTGAGACACATGTCTCCGATTATACTCAGTGAGATCTTCCTCTCTGGGTTTATGCTAAACTCCACAGTCAGGCGCAGGACCCATCTCGTTCAATCTTTCTCTGTTGTCTTCCTTTACTGGCTTTACTACGTTTCTTAGTTTTTCAAACTCTCCAAGCTTTATTTTCCATATATATATTATATACTCATATAAATAAATCAAAACCCTAGTTTTATTTCTTAAGAATATTTTTTGTTTCTTCTTCGTCTTAGATCTTGCTCCTGTCCTGTTTTTAATTTAGTCCTAAAGAACTCATTTATAAAAAAAATATTTTTCCTCCTCTTTAGAAAAGGCTTGTTTGTTTGTGTGTGTGTGTTAACTGCATGGAATCGTCGTCGTCGGGAACACCTTCGTCGGCGGTTCAAACGTCTTCCGGGTCAGAGGAGAATCTCATGGAGCAGAGGAAACGTAAGAGGATGCTCTCGAACCGTGAGTCAGCGAGGAGATCAAGGATGAAGAAACAAAAGCTCCTCGACGATCTAACGGCTCAGGTTAACCAGCTCAAGAAAGAGAACAGCGAGATCGTGACAAGTGTCAGCATCACGACGCAGCACTACTTGACCGTGGAAGCAGAGAACTCAGTCCTCAGAGCTCAGCTCGATGAACTCAGCCACAGGCTAGAATCTCTCAACGACATCATCGGGTTCCTAGAAAACACCAACGGGGTTTGTCCCAACCCTCTGACTGGTCCAGAGTCTGATGACTTTCTCGTGAATCAGATGAATATGAACATGTTTCATATGATGAACCAACCTCTCATGGCGTCTTCTGATGCTTTGCTGTATTAGAAATGTGGACCAAACAAAAAAAAACCCTCGAAATTACGTAATGGGACCGTTTCTTTTGTCAGATTTTAAGATATATCCAAAGAGAAGAGAGAGATATGTATAAAAATGAGTATGTTGTTTGATTGTTCTACGAGTATTTCATTTTCTTGTTGTGCTTTGTTCCGTCGTTAGCGCTAAGCATCGTGTTGAGTGTGTTTGTAATAAAGACTCTGTTGCCGCATGAGTACAAAGTGTTTTCTTAGTATTGTAATATGCTTTTAATATATTAATTAAGTACCCCTAATTTTATAATACAATAGTATATAGTTTCTTGAGTGTTAATAGCAAACGACTTCAAACTGCCATCATTAAAGTAAAATAAAGAATTTTAGTGCGTATAGACCAAAGTATCACTTTGCACTCTTTATAGTATTGTCAAATAAAATAGCGTACGCTCCTGCCTTCTAGAATCAGCTACACAAACTATCATATTTGAAGCTGGATTGATTAATTTAACATTTTTTTCCATTTTTAGTCGGCTAATAGCTAGTCATTGAGAAAAGTTCCACGATCATTAATCTAACTAGATCTCAGGACGAGTAGTTTAGCAAAACTACCCTAGTTTCTCTTTTGTTTTGCTCTTATATAATAAATCCTCAACGTTCTTAAATAAATTATACATTTAGAGATATTCATAAGAAGAGTTACAAAATCTGTAAATTTCACAATGTTAGCTAGATGTTTTTTTTGCATTAAAGTGGGATGCTAGCTAGATGCTACGAGGGTTGTTAGGTCAATGTTGAATGTTGGTTATAATATATAATAATAATTTTGGTGGTGCTGAATTGGTGAATTGAAGAAATTCTTCTTTAATCAGTGCAAAAATACAACACATAGAATACTTGTAATGTATAAAAATCACTCAAATGTAAGCGTTGTCGTAACGCCGTATATGGCATATTCTTGTAAATTTCTTTTTACATATCGCTAGTGAATTTGGGAGGTTCTGATGTGTACTAGACTAATAGGTGAAATCTTGGCCTTGTGTGTTATTTGATTTTACACGTCTAATATATTTTGATTGATTTTCTTATATCGAGTTTCTTACTTTTGAAAATATTTAATTTCAAAGTTCAATATATCACCAATTGAGCCATACACCAGTACATCATAAAAGAATGGCCATATTACATCGTGACTCATAATGGGGAATCCTATTCTACTATTTCCTGGCAGTATTATACTATAGATGCTGCATATTTTGTTTTGTATCCATTGATCACGGATGGTTCATTCATGAATATTACACATGGAAGCCTCTTTTTATTTTATTTATATAAAAAGGAGTCTTCTATTTGATAATTGCAATATTCTCGACCTTTATTTCAAGTTTTGTATTCCTTCTTCAGAGTATCGTGCATGTGTCACGACTCGAGAGATTAAAAAAAGGCATCTTATGTGTTTCGATCTAGGCTACTAATAACATGGAAAAATGTATAATTAATTGCTTAGTTTTTGTAGTTTTCGAAGATAACAAATAAAGACCAAAACGTAATTTAGGTAAAGGAGTTAATTGATAAAATGATTTAGTTCCCGACATTATACTCTACATTATTGCGCTTTTGATACATTTCTGTATGAAAAAAAAAGTGAAAGAAAAATAAGAATATTGAAACTTAAACCGGAAAACCTTAAGACTGCAAAGCTAGAATGATGAATAAAACTAATGATCATTATGCGACGAATGGGAGAATATTACGCATGTTGTAGACAACTACAATTAATTTTATTTGTGTTTTTATACAATAAAAAACATTTTGTACAGGCATAAACTCAGTCATTTTGATAAAATGAAATTTGCATCAGATCAGATAAAAATTATTCGACTAAATGATAGTACTATGTTAGTCTATCCGATGAAATATTATATTCCCTATTAAGTGATAATCATGCAAGAGCATACTTCATTTATTTCGGTACTTTGACATCTCCCATGTTAACTTTTTATGATAGAGGTTATTAAAAAGTTAGAAAACATAATAATTAATAAGTCGTAATCAATTATAAGAAATTTGTCATGTGCAGGGAACAATATTTGCCTGTACGTGACCTAAAAACACATGATGATTAACAGACTTCACTAGTAGATCTCCTAATTAAGTGATTTTATAATTTACATTCTTTCTTTTAGATCTACCTGAAGAAACATAATTGATAATCAGTTGGTACAACACCATGTCCATGCTAATACGCTATACGTACATACAATACAACAAATACAACCTAAGCTTCTACAATAAGGAAAAAAGGAGTGTGTAAAAAGAAAGGAAGGAAGGAAAAGCTTTAAACAAACGGTTAGGAAACAAAAACCCTCCAAAATAAAGAGGTGATTAAAAACGTTTCTAGTTGTTAATCTTTTGTCAGCTAAGTATCATGCCTTTTTTACGTATAATATGCAAAGGTATTCAAGGTTGTCCAAATCATAATTTGCCGTCGCCATCTATATTAGTAGTTTAGTACGTTATATTAGGGCAAAAATGTCATTAGAGTTCCGTAAACGACTTTCCCAAATTTGATTAGTCCTCGTTAATGATCCCTAACAATTGACCATAATATCAAATCATGCTACGAAGGTGATGGTGATTTAAAGACATTTTTTTTCTTTTTTACATAATCTTTGTTTTTTTTGTTAACTTTTTTTTTCCTTTATGACTTTTATTTTGTTTCTAGATCCAACTGGTTTTAATATTTTAGATCAGGATTAACTTTGTTCAGATTGGAATTTATTAGAATTTAACCCCAAAAAAATCTTCAAACAAGAATATCAAAAAGTGGGAGTTATTAAATAAATTTTAAAATTTAAATGTTCTGATCAGTATGGATCTACATAATAAGTTTTTGGAAACTAATTAAATTTTACCACATTTGTTAATTAAAATCAATCCAAATGCGCGTTCTTTTTTTTTTGCATAACTGTTCATATCATAGGTGACGTGAGGGTATATTTATCCCAGTCTTTCAAGTGGGGTTCTTAACTTATAATTTCACGTTTTTAATTTTTTTTTTTTAATTTTCCCGCTAAGAGACGTCTCTTAGGTCTCTTATTTAAGAGACGTTTCTTAAGGTTTTTTAGTTAAAAGTTAAGAAACGTCTCTTAGAAAAGCTAAGAACCCATAGCCTTGAGATTACTTTATACACGCAGACTTAATTAGTGTATTTTCGTTAATTTTCTCATAACTGATTTTTTATTATAGGCTTTTGGGGCTTCTATTTCATCAACAAGTTCATATGAATTGGGCCACGTAACATTAAATGGGCCTCTAACTAGAAGGGTAACCGAGCCATTCTTCTTGAATGAAAAAACAAGAATCGAAGTTTGGCCGATATTACTACCTAGTCTTCAATGATTCTACCACTATGGTGATTAGCCAATTGGGTTATAATTGTTGTCTATCTCCAAATTAAACAATGAAGCTACTCATACTCCCTCCGTTTCACTTTAAAAATGTCGTTGTAAAAGAATGTGCGTTCAAAACTCTATAAATTTCTTTGGTTCGAGTTAGGCTAATTTAGAGTAAAATGATGAAGATATAGTAATAAACAGTTTGTGTGTGTGTGTGTGTTTAACTATTAAAGGATGTGCGTTCATACTTACTTGTTCAGTAATATATTTGTGACAAATTAGAACTGAAATTCAGAATGGTGAGAGTATGGTCATCATCCACTAAATCATCTTTACATCCTATTTTAATTAAGTCATGAATGTTGCTTTTCTACAAATTAAAAAACTAAATCTACTCATTAAATAATTAATCCACTAACTTCTTTAGACTTATTGTGGCCAACAACAGGAAAGTGGTCTCCTTTCAACTTTTTCTTCAATTCCACCATTTCCATGAACAATTAATAAATAAACCCAAAAAGCATTAGGAGATATTTGCATTAACAATAAAATGATTAAAAAAATCAAATAGTGCTATTCTAAAGTATTTTATAATTAGTGCAGTCTCAATATTAACACACTTGTAATGGTGTTATTTCCTTAGCGATTATATATAGGGATAAACCAAACTCATGAGCTTCTCTTTTGTGACAAGGTGTCTGAGAACACATCAAATACTTTCATAAACTTTCCTTTTTCATAGAGAAAAGGAGAAGAATATGGGTTTATTGCCAATAATAAAGAAACTAGGTTTCGTTTTTCTTCTTGTTTCAGCTTTTGCTCTCTCTTCTGCAGGTTTGTTTCTTACCCCTCTCTCTCCATATTTATATATACTTTGTTTTGTAGCTTTTCACTGCAGCTTCGTGTGCGTATTACATGCTAAGATTAATAGTTGTGCTGCACATGTGCATTTCTAAACAAATATCTTCATTTTTTTGGTAGGCCGACCATCCATTCTAATCTATAGCCAAGACGATAATAATCAGGAGGTTAGTCGTTTATAGTTACTAACAAACCTGCGTTGTATATTTATGTATTATTATTCCTAAAGCAAAATATAATTCAAGAATTGATTAGAAGATACCAAGAATAACTAGGAATAAGTATGTTGTATATATGGACAGTTGGTGGAAAGAAGGATACATGAACATGAGAGAATGCTGAGGATGAATTCAAGAGACTATGGTCACTTCAGTCCTAAACCAAAGCTCGTCAGGCCTCCTTTCAAGCTTATTCCTAACTGATCACATGATTCCTATTATGGAGCAACTATATATTATATATATGAGATGTATCATATATATATATATATATACCAAAAGACTAACATTGTAAGCTATAATTAAATTTTGAAGATATGTTATGTAGTAAACGTACGATTCTATAGTCTTTGAGTGTGAGTTTTGGATGATAAGGTATTAATGATCTATATTCGCTTACTAAGTGAAGATGTATTTTCAACTGTTTTTTTTTTTTTGGAAGCTTACACACTAGAGTACAATTTTAAATCTCATGATTGTTATACTTGTTGTACCAAAATAAATAAATCATGGAAAATCTTCTGCTTCAATATAAATAGACATCTTGATATAAACGTAATATATATCAGCAATTTATTCATAAAATTATAGAGAATGCTATTCAAATTGGTGTTTAATGAATTAAATCTTTTATATAAATATTGCAATTTGTTTTAGAAAATAGCAGACAGCATGCATTTAATTACAGGATACCAGGATTAATGTTCATCTCTTGCAGTTTTCAAATTTCACACCCCACACCCCCCCTCTATTGTGTTTGGTCCCAGTGACCTAACCTCGCTTACACAGAACAATGTTTTCCTTATACAGTATTTAAAAAAACTTTTTCTCTGACCAACTTTCTTCAACTAAAGAACTGAGACTGATCATAACATCACTCCCACCATAGCTCTTTTCTTCAAGTTACAAAATCATGTACCAATTATGAAGAACTTATCCTGTTCTGGCCGCTCCCAGGTTTTACAATTTTACATACTCTACCCCTAGAGTCAAAAACACAGTACCACCACCACCACCAAACTTGACATCTCATATGTTAGCTGAACCGTCATGAACTCCCCACCATCCATCTAACCGCCCAGGACCATGCCATAATCCGGTTTAGTCTGGTCTTGCAAAAACTCTTGAGCTCAATCTTCACCATTAGCAATAACATGACGGACCTATCTCAGACGTAATTTCGGAGGACGAGTTGAGATCATTCTCAGTGAATTCCTCCTTGTATATTTCTTCCACCACCGGCTTCCATAAACGCACGCACGCATTTGTAAACCAGTTTTTATTAAAATACACAATAATCAATTAAATGAGCTGCCCTCTATTTTTTTCAATCTTGAGAGCCTATTAAGAGCTTTCACTGCAGTTGCTTCTTGTCATTCTAATCTCAAAATTATCTTTTAATACGAAAAACTTAACATCCTTTTCTCATTTGGCAAGACTAATATTTTTTCAAAATCAAAATAACATTTATATTACGGGCTTATATCGAACTTAATAAACCGAAGCCCATCAATCATAGTATGATACAAACCCATATTGAGAATTCACCAAACAAACTTCTTTGTCCAGATACAACAAAAGACCAAACATAACATCAAACTCCTTTGAGATAAGACACACAAACCTTAGCGCTTTGCTCACTGCACCAACACTCCTAGTTCAAGATCTCACCTGTGATGGGTGAAACATGGTGGTTCGTAGATTTCTGTCCGTTCTTGGAACCTACTACAACCATAGACTTTGGAGGAACCAAACCGGCCCTGAAAAGCATGTTTTCGACTGAGTCTGTTGGTTGAGCTCCAACCGATAACCAGTACCTGCCGAGGGTAAGAGATCAGAGATAATCACAAAATCATATGCAAGAGAATAAATTTCTTTCAATATCTGCGATTTGGAAGATACAATTTGCAATCATACAAGCAAAAAAAAAAAAAACAAGACTCAACTTGCAATAGATGAAAGGAAGATGATAGTTATGAATGAGTAGAGAAAACTATGTCAAAGGAAAAACAGAGACACTCCTAGTGATGATGCATTAGGTGAAGATCCAAAGAGATGAGAACTTTAATGTCATCAAAACCAAAGATACTCATCTGATGATTGTTGCATTAGAGAGTAAACAATTATGCAGCATAATGTTGACACAAAGACAAGCTCATGATAACACTTGAAACTGAAAGCTTTTCTTTTGGGATTGCAAGAATAAAATCATATGGATAGTGTTTCTAAAAATCGGTCTAGGCAGCGGCTGCAAGTAAGCCTGTTGGCAAATCGGAACTAAACAAAAGTATTTGTCTCTAGACGCTTAAAAAATTGGTCCCGACTAATCAATAGTCCCATATAAAGTGCTTAACTACATCCTAAAACTTCTTGAACACTGTTCTGTTTCAGCCATATCATGAACTCCATTTCCACATCTTATAACCTTAAATATACACGGAAGGTAGAATCTTACTCGATTCTGTCGAATTTGAGGCTCACTCTGTTCGCATCCTCCTTCGCTGAATAGATTACAAAAGCAAATTCATGTAAGCATAGACATGTAAAAAATGACTGAGGAAAAGGTAGAGGAGAAGATGGTTCGAACCTTGAAGTGGGTCAAAAAACCCTAACACCTCGATTTGCTTGCCGTCCCTCCGAGATTTGTCATCGGCGGCGACTAGACGATAGAAGGGTCGGTTTTTGCAACCCAAACGCGCGAGCCTTATCTTCACCGTCATTTCTACTGAGTAAGGTTTGTGTTTGTCTTATCACCCTATCCGCATTCTATTATACCCATGGAGAAAAGCTTAAACAACGTGCCGTTTAGTTTCATTAGAAACGGCATCTCTTACTTATTCCATGGGCTATTATATTTATTGGGCCTAGATAATTTGAACTAATAGCCCATCTAATGTCGTTTTGATTATATAGCCCAGATAATATGATTTGGATTTGTAAATATTTTAAAATATGATTTTTTTATTTTATTTAAAAACATCCACCAACTTTCCGATTAGCACATTGATTCGAGCCAGATATCCAAAATTTTGAGATATTTTCAGAGAAATCAGATTTATTGGTATCCACATTAGAGTTACGTATTACAAGTTCTTCATTGCGTCATTAATCGTTTTAGAATGTTTTATTTACTCGAGCAGGGACGTATCATGCTCACATTGATAACCATAAACTTTTAGAGGCATCAGGCTCACATTGCAACAGTACAAAGCTTTTAGAGCATCATTATCTATAGAACCCCATTTGGGGTTTCTATTTTTTTTTTTTTTTTTTTTTTGCTAATTTAAAAAAAAAAACGAACCAATTACGGGTTGCCACGTGAATCCGGGAACAGTGCAATAACCCCCTTAGAGCAGGATTAACCGGGATCTCTTAAGGTGGGGTTCTTAGCTTTTCTAAGAGACGTATCTTAGCTTTTAACTAAAAAAAGCTAAGAACCGTCTCTTAAATAAGAACCATAAGAGCCGTCTCTTAGCGGGAAAAATGCAAAAAAAAAAAAAAAAAATTTAAAAGACAAATTTTTCGTTAAGAACCTCACCTTAAGAGACCCGGGTTAATCATGGCCTTAAGAAACTCAGGTTAATGATGCTTTTAACGTGAGATACAAGATCCTCTTCAAGTCATTTATTACTCAGACATAAAAGTTATCTCAAACCTCAACCACCCACGTGTCGAGACTCAGAGTGATGCGTACATCCTATCCTACTATTCAAGCAAGCATCTAAGTATGTTAATATGGGTAATTACCCATGTGTTTACCCAGACCCACTATTAATGGGTTGAGTTTTTACCCACCTACAATTAACTGGGCTAAATATGAGTATAAAATTTTAAACCCATATGTATGTTGGGTAAATACAAATGGGTAATAGTGTACCCATGGGTTTTAATTACATTATTATGTTTTTCACTATTCTAAATAAATTATATAAAAATTGTAAAAAGAAGTTTTTTTCACTAAAACCGCAAAAATAAGTTTTCGTGCCAAAACCGCAAAAACAAGTTTTTCCACCAAAACCGCAAATACGAGTTTCCTACAAAAACTATTTTTCCCGCTAAAACCACAAAAACGAGTTTTCCCGCCGAAACCACAAAAATGAGTTTTTCAGCCAAAATTGCAAAAACGAATTTTCCCGTCAAAACCGCAAAATTGAATTTTCCCGCCAAAACCGCAAATGAGTTTTCCCGTCAAAACTGCAAAAACGAATTTTCCCGTCAAAACCGCAAAAATGAGTTTTCTCGCCAAAACCACAAAAATGAGTTTTCCCGTCAAAACCGTAAAAATGAGTTTTTCCGCCAAAACTGCAAAAATAAGTTTTCCCGCCAAAACCGCAAAAATGAGTTTTCCCGCCAAAACCGTAAAATGATTTTTCCGCCAAAACCACAAAATTGAATTTTTCCGCCAAAACCGCAAAGGAGTTTTCCCGTCAAAACTGCAAAAACGAATTTTCTCGTCAAAACCGCAAAAATAATTTTTCCTGCCAAAACCGCAAAAACGAGTTTTCCCGCCAAAACGAGTTTTTTCCCGTCAAAACCGCAAAAATGAGTTTTCCTGTCAAAACCGCAAAAACGAGTTTTCCCGTTAGAACCGAAAAATGAGTTTTTCCGCCAAAACTGCAAAATGACTTTTCCCGCCAAAACCGCAAAAAACGAGTTTTTCCCGTCAAAACTGCAAAATGAGCTTTGCCGCGTAAACCGCAAAAACGAGTTTTCCCACCAAAACCGCAAAAATGAGTTTTTCCGCCAAAATCGCAAAAAAAAATGAATTTTTCCGCCAAAACCGCAAAAATGAGTTTTTCGCGTCAAAACTGCAAAATGAGTTTTCCCGTCAAAACTGCAAAATCGAGTTTTCCCGCCAAAACCGCAAAAATAAGTTTTCTCGCCAAAACCGGAAAAAATAAGTTTTCCCGCCAAAACCGCAAAATGAGTTTTTCCCGTCAAAACCGCAAAATGAGTTTTTCCCGTCAAAGCCGCAAAATGAGTTTTTCCCGTCAAAACTGCAAAATGAGTTTTGCCGCGTAAACCGCAAAAACAAGTTTTTCCGCCAAAACCACAAAATGAGTTTTTCCGTGAAAACCGCAAAAACGAGTTTTCCAGTCAAAACTACAAAATCTTGTATAAATATTAAAGCTCATGTTAATAATATTAATATTCTATATGATCTTTTTAGAATAAATAAAATAGTAATTTAGGTACCCATGGGTAAACCTATACCCTACTGGATTATTTTCTGGGTTTAGATTTCATCCTTGATGTTTCTGGGTTTTCGCGGGTTGGGTATAAACTGGGTTGGGTTATTTGTGGGTTGGGCTGGGTTATTTTAACCTACATTAACATCCCTACAAGCATCCTTCACAAGTTTAACATCTTGCTTAAGATATACATATCTTTCTCAATTCTATGCTTTATTTGTTAATCATTAGCTCTCCATTTGCATCCTCAAGATCCATTAACCTGATTCATATCGCTACGGAGAAATTTGCGACCTCTGATAAAAGATGGGATTCATGTACAATGAAATTTTCAGAGGAATCAGATAAGCAATTGAACTACCATTTACACATCAATCAACTGATGAAATCTAAAGCGGACCCGTACTAAACCATCCATGACTAAGGAACTATTGTTCCTGATTATTTAAGAAAGCATAACTTGGAATCCATGATCAGCACTTGAACTTCAGGCCGAGCCCATGCTTACCGCGAATGGAGCCAGGCTTCAAGTGGGCATACGGAGACGTCTTCGAGATCAAAACCTTCGAGATCGCTCTCTTCCCCAGTTTCCTCATCCTCTGCCTCCCCAGCTTCTTACACACGCTCCGCGGCACCAGCTCCTCGTCCAGATCATACGAATCGTCGTACTCACCGTCATGATCCTCCTCGTCGCCGTCATCGTAACAACCAACGCGGTTAGCATAATCTCCGAGCGTAATACCAAAAGAGTAAGTAGTCCCGCCGCGGAGAAGAACCATCCGCCGCTGAGCCCATCGAAGGTCCTTATCATCAACTTGATCGCGAACGTCATCGCCAGCACCATCGAGATCCAGATCCGCGGGGAGTTCACCACCGTCGTCAGTCACAGGGAGAATCTGAGGCGGCGGAGAAATGACAAAGGAAGCGTCGTCGAGAGATATGACGTCATCATCGGAAAGACTATCGACGGAGAAGGAGTCGTCGGAGTACTCGCCGTCGGAGGGGTTAACAACTTCCCAGAGGTCGAGATCGAGATCGAGATCGTCTTCGTGGTTGATGACGAGAGGAGACATGGTGATAACCCTAGATCGATTCGCCATTTCGAGATTGTTTTTCTTTTCTTTTTAGATTTTAATTTTGCAAACTGTTTGATTGTTCATAGGAGGAAGTTACCCCTTTTAATAGAGGCAAAATGGAAGAGAACCACCGTGTGTTAACGTGTGGCGATTGGTAGTTTCAACTGTGGAGGATACGTAATTATATCCAATTATCTTTCGCCACGTTATCTTTATTGTGCCATGTCAGCGTTTTATCAGAGTTGGCGGTGTAAAAAATTATTAACTGGAACTGTAATTCGATCTCATCCACTAATGGTATGGATTAGGAATATACCATTTCTGATTCAACTGGAAAAATACTATTTAAAACTATTTCTGTTTTATTTAGTTGTAATTTTACATATATACACATAGATTAAAAAATATGTTATTTTACATATTTTTAAAATAAAAAATATCATTATTTATTTCAATCAATAAATAAATTTTGCATTGAATCATAATACTACACTAGCATTTGACCCGCGCGTCCGCGCGGATGTTATTTTTGTGAATGTCTAATATTTTAAGCAATTTTTTTGATATAATTGTATATATGACTTGAACTTAATATTCAATATTTGTTACTCGATTCAGGATCTTATCCTCTTCAAAAAACGGATATTCATGGATCATGATAATAATTTTACGGATTCGATTGATCCAATTATAAATTCGAATAGCAAAATTTTAAGTCTCGATATTCATATCCATATATTAAATATTTAAAATTTAATTATAGTTATCTATGTATATTATATATTTTTTATATAAAATAACTAAAATTTTAATTTTATTAAATTTTAATGATTCTTAAGCTTTTTAAATAGTAATTTTAAATAGACTAAATAGATGGTGAATAGTTAGTTTTTAATTTATTTTAAATTAAAAAAACAGGTTCGGATGTCTGCGTGTATTTGGATTTTAGTATGAATATTCTAACCCCAAATATCCGAATCCGGATAACAATTTTGTGATCCGACAAATGCATATCTGAATCTGTATATCCTAGAATACCCTAGATATTTGATCCGTCCTAGACCTAATTGTATATATGTATTATATGGTGATTATTTTTTTTAATTAATAAATTACATTAGTTATTCTTATTAGATATATATCTTACAAATGATAATATGTATTTGTTTGTATATATAACCATTTATAATAAATATTAGTATGTATTTTAGTCATTAAATTTTTATGGAAAGTTACATGATTTTTTTATTGTAAATGAATAAGTTCAGATTATAGTAAAAAATTAATAACATTATTATCTTTTTTATAGTTCAAATATAGTTGGTAACTTATATGAATATGAATAAAAATAAAACTAATTTAATGCTATATATATGTATAATTTTGTTTTTATTATAAATTTTTGAATAATACATATTCACTTTTTTATGAAGTCTTTAATTTTAATCACAAATATTGTTAATGGGCTTAGCCCATATTTATTTTTTTTTTTATTAAGAATTAGTGTTTAGATGCAGAGATAATATCAGTGGCATTTAATGGTAATTATTTAGGAAATGTTAGGGTTAAGTACTAAATGTACTTCAGTTTTAATAGTTTAAATTTATTTTGAAATAAAGATTTTATTTTAAAATGACAATTAAATTGAAACAGAGAGAATATAGTTTTTTCTATTATATAATTTTGATCGTCTGTAATTTCTCAAACAATTCTAATTCTATTTGCAAAAATATACATTTTTCTTAACATTGTTTAATATCACAAAATAACCGGAAGAGTCGACCCTAATCTTGAGCTATTTTGTTGGGCTTAGACTTTATAAACAAATAAGTTTATGACCTTTTCGATCCAACTCGGGACTAGGCCCAAATCCATTACAAATTATTCAGACATAATTTTTTAATTATTGATATCACCGACTCTGCTTGTGGGCTTTATATAACAACGTAAGCAAAAAGGGCCCAACTCTTCCTCCAGTCATTATTCATGCCAACAAGGAGTTTTTTTTTATTGGTGTGTAGCTCATTACAAAATAATGAAAAAAAAAACATAAAAAATGTGAACCCTTTGTGGCTCTGGAAAAGCAAAGAGTCCATCGTTTTCATCGATGAATGAATAAACTAACCATTAAAAAAATCCAAAATTAGAATATTCGCTGGACGAATCAGATCGCAGGTGAGGGACTCCTGCATTTTCTCCCATTTCTAAAACTGTCTCTGAATCTCAGATCGTCACAGGAAAATTAGTTTTTGCTTCCGTTCGCCAACAAATAAAACGTTGTTGTCACTGCGACGCCGTGAAAAGGAGATTTGTTGAGCTATTTTTCTCGGAAACAATGGGGAGCTTGGGGACGTTACTGAGATATCCAGATGATATATATCCGCTCCTGAAGATGAAGCGAGCGATCGAGAAAGCGGAGAAGCAGATCCCGCCGGAGCCACACTGGGGTTTCTGCTACTCCATGCTCCACAAGGTTTCTCGTAGCTTCTCTCTCGTTATCCAGCAACTCCGTCCCGAGCTTCGTAACGCTGTACGTTTCTTCGATCATACATGTCTCTATGTTTTATGTTTTATGCGTTGTGTGTGGTCAACGTAAACTCGCATTTATTGTGATCATTTATTTATTCAATATAATCGATGACATTGAATGAAGGTACGATCCATGTGGGGGTTATGTATTAGACATCTTTATACTAGATTGGTGTAAATTGGTTTTTACTAAATTACAACTTGAGCTGGCTCAGCTGGAAAGGACCGAGCACTTGTGCTAGAGGTCTCTGGTTCGAGTACGCTCACTAATTAGGAGGGGATTTAGCAGCCGGCCTTTGTCTCAGGCTCTAGGGGGATTAGTCGGCCCTTAAGGTCCGGATCACCTCCTGGTTTAACGAAAAAAGAAAAAAGAACTTGAGCTGCAGTAAAGAGATACTATTTTTTTTTTCTTGAACTGGGAATCTATTGTTTCTTATAAACGTTTGTTATCTCATATGAGGCTTTAAAGGGACGTGTGGCGCATAGAAGAATGTTTAAGTTGTTTATAACGTTTTCATGTATCTTGATTCCTTCACATGTTATAAATATAGTTGTGTCCCAATTTTTTCAGTATCTCATATTCAGTTGCCTTTTGTTTTTCTATAGGTGTGCGTGTTCTACTTGGTTCTGCGAGCTCTTGATACTGTCGGTTAGTGTTTCTTAAAATATTACCTTAGTATTTATATTAGATCCATCTTCCTTAGTCATGCTCCTGCGGCTAATATTATATATTTTTCGGTACTACAGAGGATGACACAAGCATACCAACTGATGAAAAGCTGCCCATCCTGATTGCTTTCCACCGTCACATATACAATACTGACTGGCACTATTCATGCAAGTCAAGCCAGTCTTTTTAAATCTTTATCTTTCAGATGCTATTTATGGTTTACTGTTTAACTTACAGATTTTACTTTTTCAATTTTAGGTGGTACGAAGGAGTACAAGGTTTTGATGGACGAATTTCACCATGTTTCTGCAGCATTTTTGGAACTTGAAAAGGGGTTAGTTCTGATGTTTCCCTTACAATTCTGTTCTGGCTTATAGTTTTTGTCATGTTTGTTTCACGTTTATTGATTGAGTTACTGTATTTGTTGAAAGTCTAATTTGCTTTCTTGCGAAAACTAATGTTTTTTTTTTATAACTTATACCTTGGTATATGAAGGTATCAAGAGGCTATCGAGGAAATTACTAAAAGAATGGGTGCAGGAATGGCCAAGTTTATCTGCCAGGAGGTTTCTGATACTATGCATTTTTTCTAGTTTGGGATTTGTTTTTGAGTTATGGTGACAAACTGGCTTGAGCTAGACTGGGTTTCTGTCGTAATCTAGTTTTCCCTGTTATACGCAGGTAGAAACTGTTGATGACTACGATGAGTACTGCCACTATGTTGCTGGACTTGTGGGTTTAGGTCTGTCTAAACTCTTCCTCGCTTCAGGATCAGAAGTTTTGACTCCAGACTGGGATCACATTTCCAACTCAATGGGTTTATTTCTTCAGGTACAAGAATTTATTATGACACGAACAATGTTTCTTTCTCGAATGGTTTGCCATCTTTGAGAATTCCTAAATCATAACATTGATCGTATTTGCAGAAAACAAACATTATCAGAGATTATCTTGAGGACATTAATGAGATACCAAAGTCTCGCATGTTTTGGCCTCGCAAGATTTGGGGAAAATATGCTGACAAGCTAGAGGTGCATATATACCACTTCTCAATCTCTCCTTTACCCATATTGACCATTTTCTAACAATGATCTTCCGTTTTTGGTGAACTATAAATCACAATGTAGGACTTCAAATACGAGGAGAATTCTACAAAAGCAGTGAACTGCTTGAATGAAATGGTCACCAATGCGTTAACCCATATTGAAGATTGCTTGAAGTATATGGCTGCGTTGCGTGATCCGTCCATATTTCGGTTCTGTGCCATCCCTCAGGTCAGAGAAATTAATATTACACATTTCTTGGTTTTCCTATATAAGTTTTTTTTTTACTTAGCTTTAAAAAGTTCATCTGAAAATTTCTTATATATTGTTTTCCTCGTAATACAAAACCAGTTTCAGGAATTCTTGTCCACTTGATTACATATTCTCCTCTTTTAACTGTTAGAATTTCTTGAAAGTTAATATCAATTTGATTGGATGTGTTTCTTTGATCAGATCATGGCGATTGGAACACTTGCATTATGCTATAACAATGTACAGTTATTTAGAGGAGTCGTGAAGCTGAGGCGAGGTAAGAAGTTTTATCTTGAATTTGGTTTGGACTCCTTTTCAGACCATCATATCATTTAGATCCCAGTCTTAAGTAATTATTATCAACAATCTTGAGAAGGTAATGCAAGCAACCTCGTCTGAAACATTGTTGAACAACTTTCAATTGTTTAGGTCTAACTGCTAAAGTAATTGATCGCACAAAGACAATGGCTGATGTCTATGGTGCTTTCTATGATTTTTCTTGCATGCTGAAAACAAAGGTATGTCATTTAGCTCTTCTTTAGTTGTTTGACTTTTCACCCTGCTTTGTTCTAAGTAGGGGGAATAATAGAATTTGCATTTCTATTTATATGTACATAGGTCGACAAGAACGATCCAAATGCCAGTAAGACACTAAACCGACTTGAAGACGTGCAGAAAATCTGCAGAGACACTGGAGTCCTTCATAAGAGGTGCATAATTCTCTTCTTATCCTATTAGACAATCTAGATTCAAAGAGTATGCCCAGTCTGCTTTGTTTACAAGAGGATCTGTTGTTCTTTTTTTTTTTCTGTTTGTTTTGTGGTGACATGAGAGAATTTTCTTTAATCCCAGAAGCTGCATTAATCTCAGAATAGAATAAAATGAATATAATCTTTTTACAATTTTGGCTTGGAATCTGATGAATCCTTTTCTCTGTTGCTCAGAAAATCTTATGTTAATGATGAAGGACAATCATACAGTATCTATGTAAGTTACATATCCCCTCCCCTTGTCAATGCCTATGTATATCTCTATCTTGTTTTAATATGGATACATTATTAATGGTCATCATCATCCCTTTTTTTCTCAACTGAAAAATGCAGATTGTAATGCTTGTGATTCTACTGGCCATCGTCTTTGCATACCTCAGAGCAAACTGAGTGATCTATGATGGACATTGTGATTCGTAGGTTCATTTTTATTCACTTATCAAGATTGTTTTCCAGAACAAGAGAGTTTAAACTTGCTTTGATCCTCTAAAACCCCCATGGATTCCATTTTAGTTATCTTATCTTATCTGTAGGTGTAATAAACGTGCGCATTTTGGTTCATCTATTTTTCTCCTTTGTGTTTGCTTTTTGGGACCAAACAATTCTCTTTCTTTATTTGGGTTCTTTCTTTTGTCATGTTTAATTGATCTCTAATCATTTTTTGGATCCAAGATTGATTACTAGCAACCAAAGAACTCCAAATGCAACAACAACCCAAAAAAAAAGAAAACAATCAAGAACACAGATGTTATAGGGGGTTCTCAACTATGAAATAAGTATTATTATGTGAACCAATAGGTAGAAAAACGAATGGATTGAAACTAATCAAATATATTCTTTTGTCAACTTTAGTGACTCAAATCAAATATTGAATTTATAAATCATAGTAAGAGAAAGTTACAACAAGGGTTACTATCCCACTACAATTTGTGGATACATGTCGGCAAATAATGTTAAATTTGTGCTTAGATATTTTATTCTCAACGTTCCGCGTGCAGCACGCGGCAAGTGTACCTTTTTAAAATGCAAAAACAGAACATAGTTGACCCCAATAACACATGTCTCACCGTGGCACGTTAAAGCTTCTTACATTTTCTTCATTACATTAAGTTTGTTTCCGCCATTCTTTTTCCCCTGTTTCTGAGTAAAATTCCTGAAAAAAATGGGAAGCTTGAGTACAATCATGAGACACCCAGATGAGATATATCCACTCTTAAAGTTGAAACTTGCGATTATGAAAGCTCAGAATCAGATCCCTCTTGATGATCCACACTTAGCTCTCTGCTACTCATTGCTCCAAAACGTTTCTAAAAGCTTCTCTCTTGTTATTCAACAACTACACACCGAGCTTCGTAACGCCGTACGTATTTTTTTTATTGTAGACTTTTAACTTTGTTTGCTCAACTAACTCTTTGTGCAGCTATGCTTAAGTACAGCTATATTTTTCACCATTTTACTATTCATTTTTACTAGGTGTGTGTGTTCTACTTAATTCTCCGTGCTCTTGATACTGTTGGTTAGTCGATTAATATTGTTCCATCTTTCATTCTCCAATGGCAAAAGATTACTCTATCATCTACTCTTTTTGTTGTTATTACTACAGAGGATGACACAAGCATACCAATGGAGATCAAGGTTCCTATTTTGTTAGCTTTCCACCGTCATATATACGATCTTGACTGGCATTTTACATGTAAGTAAGAAGATTCTCTTACACATCTTGATATTTTCAGATGCAAGTGTTTTTTTTTCTTCTTCTTAATCTACTCTTAATTCGATTTTTAGGTGGTACAAAGGAGTACAAGGTTTTAATGGACCAGTTTCACCATGTTTCTGCTGCTTTTCTACAGCTTGAAAAAGGGTTAGTTAGTTTTTAAAATCTCTTTACGGCAATATAAACAAATTTATATTGTAATCCTAACTTACATAAAAGGTATCAAGAAGCTATTGAAGATATAACTAAAAGAATGGGTGCAGGAATGGCCAAATTCATTTCTAAAGAGGTTTATGATACAAAGACTCTTTGTAATTTGGAATGTTGTTCGTTTCATTGTTACATGTCTTTCAATGCTTAAGCTTGTTCAAATAATCTGGACTGTTATCAAAACTTAGTAATTAACTTGCTTTGTTAAGAGGTACAAGTGATTTGTGTATGGACAGGTAGAAACGGTTGATGATTATGATGAATACTGCCATTATGCAGCTGGACTAGTGGGTTTAGGTTTGTCAAAACTCTTGCTCGCTTCAGGATTAGAAGTTTTGACTCCAGACTGGAAGAAGATTTCCAATTCTACAGGTCTATTTCTCCAAGTATGTATATCATCATAATCACAATATGACATTTTTTTTTTGGTAATATTTTGGTTAAAAGAAACTGTTGTCTTATTTGCTAGAAAACAAACATCATCAAAGATTACCTTGAAGACGTTAATGAGATACCAAAACCGCGCATGTTTTGGCCTCGTGAGATTTGGGGAAAGTATGTTGACAAGCTCGAGGTGCATTCATCTCGCTCTCAAGCTCTCATGTTAAATCTTATACAAACACAATGTGACTTTCTTTATTTGTGAATTCTTATAATGCAGGACTTAAAAAATGAGGAGAACTCAGCAAAAGCAGTGCAGTGTTTGAATGAAATGGTCACTAATGCATTGACTCATGTTGAAGATTGCTTGACATCCATGGCTGGATTGCGTGATCCTGCAATATTTAAGTCTTGTGCCATCCCTCAGGTTAGATAATAAAATTTTTTCACATATATTCTATATAACTTTTCCACAATCTAGTTGAGATGTTTGTACATTGTTTTCTCCTCTGCATTGATACGGATAAGATTGTGGCGATTGGAACACTTGCATTATGCTATAACAATGGACAAGTATTTAGAGGCGTTGTTAAACTCAGGCGAGGTAACATGTTTTATCTCAAGTTTGGTTTTACAATCTTTAACAAACTTTCATCATCCAAGCTTACTTGGAATCAAAGGCTAATTAATCATTAGTTTGTGAGTCAACCAATAGCTGAGTTATGCTACAAACATTTCTATCTGAAAACTGATTTACTTACAAAAGTTTTGTTTATGTTGTTTAGGTCTGATTGCGAAAGTGATTGATCGCACAAAGACAATGGATGATGTTTATGGTGCATTCTATGATTTTTCTTGCATGCTAAAAACAAAGGTATATGTGATCTTGATGTTCAGTCTTTCCAATGGCTCACAGTTTTGATATTTGGAGGAAACTTTTCGAATATATTAGTATATATTTTGTGTTTATGTTGGTTGATATCTTGTATATTGATGTTAATAGGTGGACAAGAACGATCCTAATGCCATGAAAACACTTAAACGACTGGAAACCATTGAGAAAGTCTGCAGAGAAAAGGGAAACATTCACAAGAGGTGACCTCTTCTTTTCTTCTTTGTTTCAAGTTGTAATGAATCTTATCTCGTTCTTACTTTTCTGGTCAGAACATCTTATGTTAAGGACGAAACACAATCAAAAGCTCTCTTTGTAAGTTAATTCTAGTCATGTCTTCATTAAAAAGAAGTATCTAAAGTTTATAGCATTGTTTACTAATCATCCTCCTCTGTTTGCGGAAATTGCAGATTGTGATGCTTGTGCCTCTACTGGCCATACTAGTCTTTGCGTATCTAAAACACACAAATTAACTGAGTCAACTCAAGATCTTGAAACCACGATGAACATACATAATATCTTGGCTCTCCTCCAAGAGTTTATTAAACTTGTTTCACGCAACTCTCTTATCTTGTCAGTTCTTTTACAGAACTTGCTTTGCTCTGAATCCACGAGACTGTATTTACTTACTGCTTTTTTTTTATTGTTTTATGATCGTATCTATAGTTTCAAAACTTGTACCTTTCTTCATGTATAATTTCTCCCTTGTGTGTATAGTGTTAAGTGTGATATTGAATTGCACGTAAATAATGTACAGACACCAGATACCAACGTTGAGCGTATGATCATTTGCATAAATTGAACAAACACTGACATTAAATTTCCAAGACCATTATTTGAAACAGATAAAACACAAAAAGGAAGTGTATTCACATATTGAATATAGATAAGAGTTTTGGCATTAAATATCAAATGCCAACATTGAGATAATACCTAACTCTTGTTCAACTGGCATCACTATCAGATTCAGAAAATCGCAGAAAATCCGCATCAGCTCTTTATCCTCATGAACATGGACTTCTGGTGAATCTTTTCTCTCTTTTTTTTTTTTCCACAGAACACACACAACTTTTCTACAAAACCAAATCAATTCCATAACCAGCAAAGGGAACCACAATGTTGTTACCTTCAGTTTTCTCAAAAGACTTCAGAGACTTTGCTCGCAAGAACTCGTTCCCTTCTTTCAATGTACTCATAAGGGAACCAACCAGCTTTGCCTTTGCATTCACCTTCTGCCCATCCGTTGCCAGTAACCTGACAGTGATCAACCAGACACATGTGTTATCATCATACAATCACTCTTGAAAACTCTATCTGTTATATGTACAGGAGACATTGTTGGGTTTTCCATGTGGGGGTTGATTTACAGTCAAACCTTTCTAACAACAACGTATTCACCAGCTGTTAAGCTCAGCTCGACATCTGTCACACCGTGATATGGGAATAAGACCTGAAAATGTTATTCAAGAGGGAACAATATGTTACAACGGAACACCAAATGAGGACCAATAGAAATCTAGACGTAATCTTTCTTTCGCTTCTCCAATCGGTATAAGCACAAGTTTTAACTCGCACATAAGGTATCTATTATTTGTGAGAAAACAATAAGAGCACTAGATGACATTAAAGGCTGAGTAGCATACCTCTCCTAAGAAGTAACCCATGCTATCTGTTGACGTGTCATGCATGTGAGATGCAAACACTCCATTTGCTTCCTCATATGATGGAGGTGGCGGCATGTTGTCTGCATTTGAGGAGGGAGTAGTGGGGGCTTCAATACGTTGCCTCTCAGATACCATCTGTAGGTTCAAAGAAATGTTCAGTTTTTCCCTTAGTATGAATTGACTAATCCACAAGAATACTATCACCATGACAGGAAGTTGAAAGCTCTAAAATTAATGAACACCAACCTCTCCTTCGAGCTGATCAAGTATTTGAAGGATTCTTTGATGGTAGGCACGTTCAGATTCAACCTTGAGATAAGAGGTACATATAGGTAAGTTAATCAAAGTTAACCTAAAAACGGAGCTTTTAACTAATCACACTACCATTGAAAGAAGTCGTTCAAGAGTCAATTTTTGTTGTTGATCCTCAACGGAAGATAAAGCAGAAGCAGCTTCCTTCCCCAATGTTTTCATATTTGACTTTAGGTCTTGAAGTTTTGCTTCAGCAGATTCCAGTTTCGTCAAGATGTCAGGATGGCCTTGAGACTCTCTCGCCTTCGCTTGACGTCTGGCAACTTCTGTAGCCTGTTTAGATATAAAAACTCTATCATGCTAGTAATAACATATGGCTAGTTCTAGAAAGAGGAAGACACCCATATTTTTATGAAGACAACTAAATAGCGTCATGGTATTATCTTTAGTGGTACCTGAGCTTCGGCTTCTTGGCGAATTCTGTCATAACGTTGAGCAAGATGTCTAGCATCCTCCAATGGAGCTCCCATGACCATTGCCCGTAATGGCTCAGCAACCTAGACGTTTCAGGTTAAAATTCCAGATTGAGATGTGAGGGTAGTAGCTAAATTGCAATAAAGAAAGAAAGAAGTAAACATCATGAATCTAATCTCGACTTTAAGGATCACCTATAGATACATGTTGTAGCAAAAAAACAACAGATAAAGCAATAAATCTTCCCACAATGGGTAGTCATTCTACTAATTATGGCAGGGACATAATTCTTTGTGTAGTTATATCACATGCAAATATGCAGAACATATGAATTGATATGTACTAAACCTTAGCACTTTTGACGGAAGAAGAGAAAGACAAACCTGTGTGCCAAGAGCCTTCAACATATTTCCACGCTCTTTCTCCATCTGTGCACGAGCACGCCCAAAGCTCAGTGCAGCCTTAGTCAAGATGTTCCCATTTGTACATGTGTTATCTGAACCATATTTCCTGCTATCCTCAGACAGTTTCGTCCCTGAGGAACAATGAGTGCAAAATGAAAACCAGGCCGCTCAAGGAGCAAATTCAAGTCTAATAACAGACATAAAAAAATAATGCAGGTCAACACTCAAGGGGAAACAAATCACCTATTTCAACTTGTTTGGATCCTGTGACAATATAACCTTCCACCCCACGAACAATATCTCTTTGGTAATGCTGAAAAAGAAGAATGTAAGAGTCCAAGTTCATACTATAGAAAACTTCGAATAGTCAAAGGCTTTAGAAAGAAAAAAAAAACCTTGGCAGCACGGGTGGAAATGTAAAGCTTCTCAAGTTTCTGATGCTGATGGAGCTCTGCATCATCAGATAAACCAGCGCCATGTCCTCCTCCTCCAAATTGCTTAAAGACAGCCTTAAACCATTAATTCCACAAAACCAAGTCAGTGCACTACTTCACAAACTCACATATACCCAATCTGATGTAATTTTGAAACATGTAGCCAACAAAACAACATAACATAGTTTAAATCACAAGGATCAAGCAAAAGTATAACATCAAAGCAGGTGCTAATATCTATAGAACTACAAATCTTTCAACTCTCTAATCAATTTATACCAAAAATCATCAAATAACATATCACAGGACATCAGCAAACCAATCCTAACAAAACCATCGCATTTGAAGAGTCAAACAAAATATACAGAATGAAACAATCCCAATCTCACAAGCAAGCCACACTCAGATCCAAATGCTCCTTAAGTCAAAACTTAGCGATCCAAAAATTAAAAAAAAGGTTGCTCCTTTCTTCATGACATTAATGGACAGATTCATTAGAAACAAAAAAAAATACAATAAATACAACAGAAAAAGCATCTGGGCAATATAAGAAACGGGATCTAAACAAAGTTAGAATTTTTTTGTTATTAACCTGCTGCTGTCTCGCGACTTGTTCCCTCAACCTGCTCGCTTGTTTCCTTATTGTATCCATTATTCAAATCTGATCACAGCTCTTTGCAATTACCTCCTCCGGAGATTCGAAATCGTGAAATGCTTTGAGCTCCCAAGAAATTTCTCTGTTCTCGAACTTTGTTATTTTCTGACGCGGAAGAAATCAAAGGCAGAGAGTCTCTGAACGATACAGAGGTTTCCAAAAGTGGGTGTCTCGGGCTATAACGGCCCATTGGGCTTGAAAATCAAATCCAGTAGTTATAAGTTTTTTTAAAAAGAAACCTGGGCCGTGCGAAACCCTAGTATATATAACTGGAAGCTAGTAGTATTAGCGCTCTCTCTCTGTTGCTTCTTCCTCGCCGTTCCTGCACGTTCTAAAGGTCCCTAACCATGGCGGTCGGGTATAGTCCTCTCTCTCTTTCCCTCTCTCTCATTATATAGCTTCGAGTATCATTTTCTGACCTAAGGGTTTGTGGAATTGATAGGAAGAACAAGAGGATCTCCAAGGGTCGCAAAGGAGGAAAGAAGAAGGCGTAAGTAACATTATCCTCTTTGATTAAAAGTTTTCATTTTTAATATGTATGTTTGAGTAAATGTTGTTCTTTTTTTAACTGCAGTGTTGATCCTTTCTCCAAGAAGGATTGGTATGACGTGAAGGCTCCTGCTTCTTTCAAAGTGAGAAGTGTTGGCAAGACTCTTGTTTCAAGGACTCAGGGTACCAAGGTAATTACTTTAATTGAGAGATAGAGATTAGGGTTCACTGCTTGCTTGTAGAGAAAGGAATCAGCTTTTGGTTCGTTTCATTAATATGCATTGTGATGTGTGTGTTTTCAGATTGCCTCTGAGGGGTTGAAACACAGGGTTTTTGAGGTTTCACTTGCTGATCTTCAAAATGATGAGGACCACTCTTACAGGAAGATCCGTCTCAGAGCTGAAGATGTCCAGGGCAGGAATGTCTTGACCCAGTTCTGGGTAATGTACTAATGTTCAAGACTGTAACACATTTCACAAGACTTTGCTTTTGCAAGTTATTGAACAATGTACATGTTCTTATAGGGTATGGATTTCACCACTGACAAGCTAAGGTCATTGGTGAAGAAGTGGCAGACATTGATTGAAGCCCATGTCGATGTGAAGACCACTGACAATTACACCTTGAGGCTGTTCTGCATTGGTTTCACCAAGAGGCGTGTTAACCAGGTCAAGCGTACTTGTTATGCTCAATCCAGCCAAATCCGCCAGGTATATAATGACACAACATTAGCATATATTAAAAACATATGTATGGAAGTCACTTAGACTTACTGATTCCTTTGTTTGATGAATGTAGATCCGGAGAAAGATGATTGAAATTATGGTGAAGCAGGCTTCATCTTGTGACCTTAAGGAGCTTGTGGCCAAGTTCATCCCTGATGTCATTGGAAAAGACATTGAGAAGGCCACACAAAGCATCTACCCATTGCAGAACGTTTTCATCCGTAAAGTCAAGATCTTGAAGGCTCCTAAGTTTGACCTTGGAAAGCTCATGGAGGTGAGAATTGATATCACGTTAATGTGTTGGTCTTAACCATGAAGAGAGGTGAATCTGACTTTTTGTTTTGTTGTCTTGTTAGGTCCATGGAGACTACACAGCAGAGGATGCTGGTGTGAAGGTAGACAGGCCAGCAGATGAGACAATGGCTGAAGAGCCAACCGAAATCATCGGAGCTTAGAGGATTATAGATTTGTTTCCTTTCGTTTTATGTCGCCATTTTTGTAGAGTTTTTGTTAAGAGAACTCTACTTCATTGGTGACTGGTTTTGTACTCTATGGATGTTCTATTATTATTACTCCTTGTTTAGCATGATCCACCAGAATACAAATCAGTAACTCGAGACTATCTTGCAGTGATAGCTGTTACATTTACTTGACGTCAGAACAAAGAAAATGAAAAAGAGGGAAGAGTGATGAATGATGCAAATTGGAGTGGAGGAGTAAGAGGAAAATGTGACACGTTCTCCTTTTGCACCCATTCCACACTCGTCACTCCTCACCTTACCACCCTGTTTCCTCTTTTCTTATTGGTATTATTTTACGTTTTTCCACTTATTTTGCAAAATTTTAAATCATCCAAAAATATGGTATACTATACACTAGCTTTCCAAATAAAGAAAAAGTTAAAGATACATGAATTTGTATAAAGAAGTATACAAATATAAGTATAAATAACACCACCAACTAAGGTTGGCCAAAATAAAATCAGTACCAAACTAAGTGATCATAACGACTCGTTCATAATACCAATTCCTGATTAGTGAAGAAAATTGTGTATAAAAAGTAGACCAACCCCTACTCTTGAAGGTTTGGGATGTAAAGTCCAGTGTGTACAATTCCATTACGGTTCTAAGGATAAAATGCGACGATTCTTACATATTTTGTAACGTCTAAGCAAAAGGGTTTGGTCTACTTTGTATGGATTCAAAGCTTAGAATCCAATCCAGTTACATAACGAACGAGTCTATAAAATATTAAAGTATGTTACACATGAAACAAACAAAAAGATTCCAAATTATGACTCTTCAGTTTTAAAGCAGTAAGATAGCTAAATAAAAAATATTTGATGAAGATTATAATACTAAACATAAACCAAAAAAGAAAGATTGCATAATTGAAAGGAAATACTTTATAATGATAAGTATTTTTTTGTTTTTAAGACTATTGTTAGTGGTCGCTTTGATGAACTCCACTCGGACTCAAATGGTGGTTTGCATCTTCCCCATTCCCATCACTACCAACATCCACGCTCTTCTTCTTTTTTTCTGCGTAGTGATATGTTAAAGAACTTTATATTATAGTTAAGTTTAGTTGAACTTTTTTCATGCTGTTTTAGGTCGAGGAAGTGTTTGAATTGAATTTCATATGAAATTTTGTTTTCTTTGGTTTACATTTATATTTTAATATATTAAAAAAAAATTGAAATAACATTTCAACCGTTTCAGTATTAACCAGTATTTCGTAAAAGGATATAGAGACAAATGTTCCACATCGAAAATTAAAAAAAATTGTTTAATAATATATAAAATAGATGAGCTACTTTATTTATTATTAATGGGTTTTTGGTTAGAAACTCATCTAATTTAAAATAGTATCAGAATCCGATCCAAACAATCCAACCCGATCCATTATCGATTTAGCCCAAAATCAGTTCATCGATTTTTCCCTAAACATTTTGAGATTGATAATCAAAAAACCATCATCTCAAAAAAACGTACTATAAACAAATGTCACACATCAAAAATTGAAAAAAATATTTAATAATATATAAAATAGAAAAACACTATACTTATCATAAATTAGTTTTATATTAGAAGTCATCTAGCTTAATAAGATATTATTACCTCTTTTGACAGGATCAAGCTAAATTGGCAATGATATAACGTTTGAGAAGAATTTTAAAATAGCATATTATAAAAATCAAGAAATCAATCAAAGTGTATTGAATAATGTTAAACGAACCTGACTTGTCAATTTCTGACGAAAGATAAGCCCAGGCCAAACATCCACGTAGAGAACTCATTGATTAGGTCGAAAAGGAAAAAAAGAACATAACGTTTTCTTCATTTCTGTTGCTTTTAAATACAGTACCTAATAACAAGTAATTAACTAAATAGAATTAGCTTAATAGAGTTGCAGCAACAACCAAAACTGCAAATAATCAATTATTTTTAGTAATAGTAAAACTATTATATATATGATTCTATTTTAATGAATCCTTAATTAAAATTTGACTCAAATATATACAAAAATTTCAATTGCATCTTGTCCTTTAGACATAATATGAAATTGAAAATACAAAGGCTTAAAGAAACCAAATACAATACTAACACTACCTTGGGAAGAGCTTTACACATAAAACCAAGTTATGGGTTTGGGCACTAGCTTGATGAAGGGAGCCCAGAGTGTGACGTTAATGTTCATTCTTGGTGCTGGTTTGTTTAGTCTACGGTCATGTGCTAAATAGTGCAAGTATTATAGAAATAAAAGCGATGGCTATATGAATGATTTATATTTATTAAATGGATTAGACTTAACCCTGATTTTAATGAAATAAAAAGGACACATCATTTTACACCAAAATGAAGAGGCAAATAAAGAAGACGTATAGTATTGATTCCGATATTCCAATCTAAAGTATCATTCGTATAAGAAGATTTTGTAATATTCCACAAACTGTAGACCACCAAGAAAAAAAAAAGAGCTTTAACTTTTGGGATTGGAAGAAAATCACACACACAAAAAAAACACAAAGTCTCTGTTTCACCTTTTAACCCATTCAAGAATCATCCTTTTTAATTCAGTGCCCATCTTACTTTGTCTATTTATCTCTCTCTCCTCCTCCTCCTCTGCTTCCTCTCCTTTCCTCAGCTTTTCATCTTTATCAGGTAAAGAATTATGATAAACATATCCCTGCACATATCTCTTTCTCTTTCTAATTTGTTAAAAAAAAGTTTGCATGCGCAGACGGCTTTGTATAACATAAAGTTTAGCTTTCTTTAGCTATTTTCTTTTGCTTGTATATGTTTATATGTATGGTTCATGGTTGTTGTAATAGTGAGAACTAAGACTTATGTCAAGTGATAATTGAAGCTTAAAAAGATTTATATGTATGTGTGTGTGAAAAAAAAGTGTGAATGGAGCTGTGGACAGAAGCTAGAGCCCTAAAGGCAAGTCTAAGAGGAGAAGCTATCAAACATCAAGTGATTGTGTCTGAAGAACTAAGCCGAACTTCTTCTGCTGAAGATTTCTCCGTTGAGTGTTTCCTCGATTTCTCAGAAGAAGTTCAAGAACAAGAAGAACTTGTCTCTGTTTCTTCTTCACAAGAAGAACAAGAACAAGATTGTTTTGTCTTTAGTTCACAGCCTTGCGTTAATGATCAGTTTCCTTCTCTGCCGGTAATTTTAGAAGCTTTTTTTAATAATTATAGAAAATTAAGTTAATTTTTAAATATTATTTTAGGATGAAGATGTTGAAGAGCTTGAATGGGTATCTCGTGTTGTGGATGATTGTTCATCACAAGAAGTCTCACTTCTCTTCACACAAACCCACAAAACCAAACCAAGCTTCTCATCTAGAGTACCGGTTAAACCAAGAACCAAACGGCCTCGGAACAGCTTAACCGGCGACCGGGTCTGGCCACTCGTTTCAACCAACCAACATGCAGCAGGAGAGCAGCAGTGGAAGATCAAGAATAAACAAGAACTAGCCCTTGTGTTTCAACGAAGATGCAGCCATTGTGGCACGAACACCACACCTCAGTGGAGAACCGGTCCGGTCGGTCCAAAAACCTTATGTAACGCCTGTGGAGTTCGGTTCAAGTCAGGTAGGCTGTGTCCGGAATACAGACCGGCTGATAGTCCGACGTTCTCCAATGAGATTCACTCAAATCTCCATAGGAAGGTTCTTGAATTGAGAAAGAGTAAAGAGTTGGTTGAAGAAACAGGTGAAGCTATTATTAAATCAGACCAAGTCAAATTTGGTAGCCATGTGGTAGGGAAGACTTAGGTAAAATGTAAACCTGCTTTTTTTTAGCATTATCTCTAGTGTTGTGTAATTTAACAACTTGCTTTTAATACATTGGAAGCTGTTTTGGAATTAGTCTAATAAAAAATGGGTTTCTCTATAAAACAAGATTATGTAAAATTTTAATGATGTGAGAGAGACCACCACCACTACTACTTAGAATGATTTTGGTCCATGTAAGGTGGTATAGACTTTTTTGTAAGTAGGTGGCAAACAGTAATAGCTAATGATTTATAGTTATTTTGCATATTGTCTACTATGGCCAGAGTTTTTCTATCTCATCTAAACAGTAAAATGATTCTCCTTGCGAAAGAATCAAGAGTTGTAACTTTACAAGTTTTTATTAACATCGATGATATGTGCTTCGAAGCAACACAAACGGAGACCCTATACAAGCATAAAATGTTTAATATTAGACTGGTGACAACATGATTAACAACAACATAATAGCATGCACATATATCATATACTGACTTTAATCTTATAGCTTCAAGTTCTTACTTTACATAATTAATCGGCTACATAGAGACGTACAATAGAAGGACCACAGTTCAATGCATGGACCCGTTGGTCGGTAGTTTCGAAAAGGTTCTTTCATAAACTAAATATCAAGAAAAGAGTACTTTATCACGTGCTATCTCTCTCTCTCTCTGATCTTCTCCAAGTGTATCCATTACTCAAGAACTCTAAATCATGTTCTGCTTTGTTTCTCCAAGAGAACTCTTCTCACAACACGTGATGTAGCTCTGCAAACATTCTTGATACTTGGTCCCTAAAATCTAGCTAAATCTGCAAACATTATTGATACTTTTTTCCCTCAAACTAGCTCAGCAACAAAAAATGGTACAAGTAATCGAGTGAAAGCATAGAGTATAACAAATTATAAAGTCAACGTATCCACGAGAAACACAAGTCTCCCATTATCTGTGTTAAATAATTTGAAAACCAACCTGAGCATCAATCCGTTGTAGTCTAGCTGGTCAGGATACTCGGCTCTCACCCGAGAGACCCGGGTTCGAGTCCCGGCAACGGAGTTCTTTTTATTTTTTATTTTAGTGGTTAGGCCCAGTTTATATATGTTTAGAGCCAGTGTATAAAACAACATACCTTTTATGAACAAAAAAAAAAAAAAAAAAAAAAAAACAACAACATACCTTTAGGAGCTGCATCCATCATTTCATGTTGTTCTCTAAGTCCTTTACATTTGGGCCAAGTCTTTTCTAATCACTGGCCCATCTAAAAATTTATTCTCTGTCCCTCTAATCGATTCAGAAGGTTAGAGGAAGAAGAGGAAAGAGAGACTCGAAATCAAATCGGGAATCAGAAAACAAAAATGAGCGGAGTATCGACGGCGGCGTATTTCGCGCGGCGAGCGGCGCAGAAGGAGAGGGTTCGAATCCTCTATCGACGTGCTCTCAAGGATACTCTCAATTGGGCTGTCCATCGCCACATCTTCTACCGAGACGTAAGTTTTCTTTTTCCCCCTCAAATCTCCTCCGGTGGTTTCGCGATTTGGGATTTTGATTCGTTGATGTTGGTTCCCTTTACAGGCTTCTGATCTGCGCGAGAAGTTCAATGCGAACCAAGACGTGGTATTGTTCTCTTCCCATTACGCCTAGGTTGTTCAGACTCTCTCTTGTGTAAAGTTTAATGCTTTTCTAATATTTGACGTGAAATCTTCAAGCGTTGTTACCTTTCTTGAGATCCATTAGCTTGTTTTATGTGTCAGACACTTAAGCTTATAGTTACATTCTTCTTCTTCTTCCAGCTCCTGATTATAGATGAATACTACATTGGTGACTGTGAATCTACGTTTTGAGTCTTTTGTTTGTCCCTTGATATGGTCCTTTTGATTGGGGGATATTTGTAGGAGGATGTTGACAGAATCGACAAACTGATTGCTCATGGTGAAGCAGAGTACGATAAGTGGCGACACCCTGATCCTTATATCGGTAAGCATCTTTAACCAATAGATGAATCATGGTAGGTTTGATTGGACGAAAATGTTTCATTAGGTTTACGGAAAGTCCTCTGAGAACAAGAACGGTTTTCCACTTTCCTGAACTCGACACTAATAGTAACCCACATTTGCTTTTGTAGTTCCATGGGCTCCTGGTGGCTCAAAGTTCTGTAGAAACCCTACTCCGCCCGCTGGGGTAATTTTTTCGTGCCAACACTCAGTCACTTTATGATCTCACTTTCTTATTCACAAGTTGTGATCTTTTTTTTTTGTGTGTGTGACTGATGAAGATTGAGATTGTGTACAACTACGGTCAAGAAGACAACCCATAAACCTTAGTTTCCATACCTATCAATAAAGTAAGTTGGATCGTTTATCATATGCTCATGTTGCATGTTAAAATAGTTTCGTTTCAGTCTCATAAACGCCCCATGCCTTAGCGTAAACCACTCAGTTGTTAAGTAAAAATGGTGTTTGTTTATCTTCTGCAGATTGAAGCATCCGGTGGCTTATGTTTCAGAAGATTTATTAAAAGACTCTCAAGGTTGAAACTTTTGAGGGACCAATTGTAATTTTTAAAGATGTTTCGTTCCAGTAAGACACTCTTGTTTCCAGCTTGGTTTATATTTCTTCATCAAAAAAATATTTCCGGCTGCGCTTTAGCTGCCAACCTTGTGAATCGTGGATGTTCCGACCATGAAAAACTAATCAGGATAACAAAGTTGTGTTTTGTTTTTACTTTGGCTTCTTTTTTTTGCGCGAGTGTAAACTGAACACAACTTTGGCTACCATGGCTGGCTCAGACATTGTATGTTGTTCTGTCTCCTCCTTTGACAAGTAGCTAACGAACTTGACTTTCATAAGCCAAGAAACGCAGCGTATCAACACACTCCAAACTCGTTGTGGGTCCAAGTTGAACCATTGATCGGAAAATTTTAGGTAAATGACAAATCAATAATCCAACTTGGGAATATATGGACCAGTGCCAGCAAATTGTTGTGTCGCACAACATTTGGTAAGTTGTTATAGGTAAGGACCAATGATCTCAACTTGCTAACCAAAATGCAGATTCCAAATCCAAATTTGCTTGTATTCAACATTGTTAAAGGATTGGGTTCTACCCAACGACTCGCATTTTCAGCCAAACACACCACAGATTGACAGGAATACTATATCATCTTCGTCAAACTATTACCTTTAAATTTTGATGCCTTTGGAGAATTATATGCATTTTTTTTTTTGAAACGACAACTAAAACGAAAACAACACATTATCTCAAACATTCATGCATTTTCTTCTTTATTTTATTTTGATCAAAAGTACCTCACAGGTATAAGGTAATAATAGTCTGAAGCTGTTCATTTTTTTAAGCTCATAAAATGGTCTCTTTTATATTAATAAACGAAACCGGAATGCTACATTTTAAACGAGAAAATGTATAAAATAAGATACAAAGATCCGATTTTTTTTTACAAACGGAGTTTCATCATTCGGATCCTCTAATTAAAAACCATAAACAGATACATACAACTATGTATCTCGTCATATGATTATTCCAATAATTAACTGACAGAAACTTAAACCACACTAATCGCAGCTGAAAGAGAGTTACTCATTGATGCCCTCCTCGTTCGCGAGATACGGTATGTTGTGGAACGAACGGTCGAGACAAGCAGCCACATTGTTGTACTCATCTTCATCTTCTACTTCTTCACCACCGCCTTTGGTATGCATCACTTCCTCTGCTCGGTTCTTTAGTGTCTGAAACATTAACTCAGGTTCATACTGCATTGCTCGGAGAACATCAGACGTGGACTGGCCAGACACGGTTCTGGTCACTACAAAGCTCTGTGGTCCATCGCTCAGTGAGACACGGACAACGCTTAGCCCGCCAAACATATTATAGACTCCACCCATAGACTCCTCATAAGACCCTCCAAGGAATAAACCCAATAAGTACCTTCCTCCACTGCTGTCTATCTCGTGCAGCGGCAAGCTAGACTCGCCGCCTATGAACTTAACGATCTTCCCTTCACTGTCACACGTTATATCAGACAAGACCCCACAAGCCCCAGGCTTTTGATCGAGCTTATGGATAGGAACTATAGGAAACAGATGTCCCATCCCCCAGTGGCTAGAAGTCGAAGTGAAAATCGATAGGTTGATGTTGTAAGTCTGAACCTGATCCGACCCGCTTATAGCCTTGATAACCCATTCGCATAACCCATCAATAGAACCTAACTGCTCGATGCTCAAAACACCATCTTTGAAACCTTCAACACATCTCTGTTTCAGCTGTTCCACGTAAAGTAGACACCTTTCTTGGTCTCCACGCTTCACAGCCGCGTGTAGATCTTCCTCACCTTCGAGCAGGAACTGAATATCATCAGGCTTCGGTATAACAGCTGAGGTAGCTTCAAAGATCAACACAGAATGATGAGAGACTATTGCTCTTCCACTTTCACTACATATCACCGGATGTTTCACCGATCTCCGGTCACATACGTCCCTGCAAAATTTTGTCATAATTAATTATTTACAGTAAACTGTTACAATATAGTTATGTAGAATAATAATGCCAAAGCGAATGTTGAAAACTTTGCGTGCCTGATGGAAGCTACAACAGCTTGAGCATACTCCTCGAGTGTATAAGTAACAGAGATATCACCTTCTCCAGACTTAGACCCGTCGTAGTCAATCCCCAAACCACCACCAACATCAAGAACTCTCATATGTGCACCAAGACGCACAAGCTCACAGTAAATCAGAGCAGCTTCGGAGACACCATCAGATAGCAATGAAGTCGATGGAATCATTGAGCCAATGTGAAAATGCAAGAGCTGGAGACAGTCAAGCATACCAGACTCGCTAAGCTTCGTCACGACACGAACAATCTGAGCACTTGTCAATCCAAACTTGCCCTTTTCACCTGAGTTTGACCCGTAATAATTTGTTTGTTTGGTTCTAAGCTTAGCTCTTAACCCAATGACAGGCCTCACGTTCATCTTCTGGCTAAGGTCGATAACTAGGTCAAGCTCATGTTCTTGCTCCAGAACAATCACTGTGTTGAGCGCAAGCTTTCTACCGAGGAGAGCCAAAGATAGATACTCACCATCTTTGAAGCCGTTACATATAAGAAAGGCGTCAGGGTTACCTTTACACAAGCAACTCATAGCGAGAAGGATCTCCGGTTTAGAACCAGCTTCCAAACCAAACCGGAAAGGAGAACCGAAATTCACGATATCCTCCACAATGAACCGGTCCTGGTTGCATTTAACCGGATAAACACCTTGGTAATGAGAACCGTAGCCCTGACTCTTAACCGCCAAATCGAACGCAGACTGGAGACACTCGAGCCTGTTCTTCAACACGTCAGGGAACCGTACGATGAGAGGGAGCTGCAACCCTAAACCACCGGAGGCTTTCGGATCGGTCAAATTCGTGACGACTTTGAGGAGATCGATGTCTTGGTGAGGCAGAGTGTCGGAGCCATGAGGACGGACGGAGATGTTACCGGAAGAGTTGACGGTGAAATAAGGAGCTCCCCAACCGTCGATACGATAGAGAGAGGCGGAGAGAGAGGGATTCCAACGGCAAGAGCTGTCGGAGGAGGAAGTTGGCACGGTGGGGAGAGAGCTATCGCCGGAACCAGTATCGACGCAAGCTACATCAGTCATCTTTCAAGGTTTAGAGCTGACGAGGCAGAAGATGTATCTATCACCGCCGTGATGACCGTTCAGAAGAAGAATCAAAGAAAGCTTGAGGTTGAGGGAAAAGCAAGCAGACAGAGAGAGAAGATAGTGATGTCTGAGGCAAGCTGAATTTGAGACGTGGGGCACACTTATGTTTTTTTATCACCAGAATTTATTTTCTAGATTGACCTGGTGCTCTTTTAGCTTATTAAAACTAATCCATTTCAATATAAAATAAATAATGTATCAAAAGTCCAAAATGATACTTCGTAAAAAAAAAAAATTCTCTATAACAATACTCAATATAAAATGGAAAGAGTAGTTTTTTACCAAACATGTCAACGTATATATCATTAATAAAGTCAATTTAAAATATACCTATTGTTTCTTTAGTTTAAAATTTGTAATATCTTACATCAAATTTTAGTTATCCATGAAAATTATTTCAGGTGTAAATATAGCAAATTTCTGCAAAAATATATAAATAAATTAATATCAACTAAATGTTTAAACAATTAAACACGTTTACATTTATTACAAAAGTTATTGCGAAAGTGAAAGGTTAAAAATTTCCAGAAAGATTTATACACGTGAAAAATCTTGCATATCTATCAATGGTGTATATTCCATCTAGAAATGGTCCTCCTTGTCCCTTATCCGCATTAGTAGAAAAAAATCAAAGAGAAAGTAAGTAATAATTCTCTCAAGATTATTTTTTAGAGTATTAAAAATGTAATTAATGTTTTTATTAAATTTAATATTTATTTTATTATAGAATTTCTAATAACTATCACTGCATTATATTTAATAAATTTAAATATTTCCAATTAATGTTTTACAAGTTTACAATTAATTATATCAAGTATCTAAATTATCTTAAAAATCTATAAATTTTTTATTTGTGTAATAAAAATTAAATCTAAAATTTATCATTAAGGAATTGAAAAATTAACCATAAATTATTACTCAAATATGATATAAAAACTATTCAAATGTTTTAGATATTATTTAAAAATTAATTTAACATGTGTCATCGCTATATTAATTTTAAAAAATGTTGATATGACATATTAACAAGAGATAAAGACCAAAATACACATTTCAAAACTATTTTAGTGATAAAAAAAATTTAGGAACAATTTTTTTTAGATCTATTTTAGGGTATTTATCTAATATATTCACAATACAAACAAAGGTAAAGAGTCTGAAAGAGGTCCCAGATGCATTTATTAATAACAAAACTAAAATGGACGTGTTTTATAGTTAACTATAATTGATCTTAATCATATATTTGTTACATTTACAATAAATAAAAATTGATGGAATTTTAACAAGAAAATGTAACTTTGATTTTAGCAGAAAAATATGATTTGGAGGAAAAGTGATTTTGCGGTTGTAACATGAAAATATGATTTTACAGTTTTAGTGAGAAACAAGATTTTACGATTCTGGCGAAAAATAATTTTGGAGTTTTGGCGACAAACGATTTTGTGGTTTAGAGATAAAATGTAATTTTGCTTTTAGGCGAGAATTTTTTTCTTATGTTTTTGGCGAGAAAATGTAATTATGTAGTTGTGAAAGGAGAAAGTGATTATACAATTTTGGCGAGAAAATTAATTTGTGGTTTTGGCAAAAATGTGATTTCACTATTTTGGCGAAGAAAAAGTGATTTTACGGTTTTAACAAAAAAAATATTTTTGTAATTTTGATGGAGAAAAATGATTTTGCGGTTTTCACAGAAAATGTGATTTATAGTTTTGGTGGAAAAATGTAATGTCACAATTTTGGTGATTTTTTTTCTATTTTGGGCAGAAAATGATTTTGTGGTTTTGACGAGAAAACTTAATTTTGCGAAAAAATGATTTTGTAGTTTGGTAGAAAATTTTCTTCCCCCATTTTGTTGGAAAAAGAATAAATTATATTTTTCACAAAAAAAAATAATTTTGTAATTTTGATGAAAAATATGAAACTTGATTTGAATAAAATATATAACTTTACAGTATTAAATTTTAAAAAACATTTAAATTTTTAAAAAGTTATTTTATCACTGAACTATACGTATTTTGATGATACATAATAACTCACCTTGATTTGACTGAGAATTTGAGTTGAGTTTTAAAAAATGTAAAAACCAACTTTCATTTGAATGAGAAACTTAGCAAAATTGAGTTGAATGATCTTATTGATATTGTATTTTAGTTTACAAAGCGCTTCAGCCAAGTGGATCATGAAAAGCACAAAAGTTGAAACACAAACACCAGAGACATGGCACACTAATTTCATAACAGATTCGAGATAATTTCAGAAAGCAAACCTCTTTACAGATAAAATGTATTTAAACTTCCTCAGGACAATACAAGGATACAAAAAGAACATACCAAGCTCCATCAGAGCTCTTTATTACAGAACCAAACAATAGAAGATCCCTACAATCGAAAAGCAAACCACCGAGAGAGAAAAGGGGATGACGATACATGGTTTTGCTTCCAAGAATCCAGTAAATGTTTTTCGGTTCCCGATGATAAATACTAAAGAACGAAAGAACAAAACACACACAGACACAGAAAGTAAAAGAAGTACATTGGAGGCAAATCTTGTTGTGGTTTACATTCTCATTCTGCTCTAGACTGGCCAGCCCTGGAGGAGAGGATGATTCCAACAATAAGCCCGTAAAGAGCAAGCGCTTCTGCGAAGATAAGGATAAGAATCATCCCCACAAAGAGCTTAGGCTGCTGAGCATTTGCCCTGTAAAACAAAAAGAAGATTGCAAACGGACAAAGTCAAGCAACAACGTTACACATGCATTCACTTGTGAAGTATAAGTTGACAAACCTGACACCGGCATCACCGACGATCCCAATGGCCATACCAGCGGAAAGACCAGCAAGACCACAAGCAAGACCGGAGGAGAGGTGAGCGTAACCATCGAAGAGGTAGTAAGACTTAGCCTTGGGGTTAATACCGGTACTGATAATAACAGCAATAATCAAACCGTAAATACCCAAGACACCAGCCATAACAACAGGGACAATGGACTTCATCACCAACTCTGGCCTCATGACTCCCATGGAAGCCACACCAACACCACTCTTTGCCGTTCCATAAGCAGCTCCCATACCTATCCACTCCAATCAACAGATTCAAAACATCATACTCCAAACCATAGCTTCGTATGCTAATGCACACCAATATCGAATTGAATCTCATATCAGGTCAAATGCAAACCATATCTAATATACAATCATGGATTCATTTGATCGAAACTAAAATACTCAATCATATAAGCGATCAGCGTTTACGAGGCGATTCTCAAGCAATTTTACAGAAACTAGTAAGAAGATCACGAACAAGGATGCAGATCAAGCGGATTTGAACTACAATTTGAAACGAAACAAAACAAAATGAAACGAAGAGAGAACAAAAAGGAATTACAGGAGAAGACGAGTGCGGCAGCAGCGCCGAGGAAGCCGAAGAAAGGAGCTGTTTCATCGCCGCTGAAGGTAGACATGTTGAAAGCTTTTGTGTAGATTTGGATCTGAGAATCGAGTCGATGATTGAAATCTGGCGATCGAGAGATGGAGCAGCGTGGATATCGCTCTCTTTTTTTATTTATTTTATTTTTGTTTTCAGATGAGTGGCAGGGAACAACGTAGCTTGTTCTTTTAACGACAGAAACGACCACGTCCTTTTGGGCCTGGACCTAGTTGTAATTCAATTTGGCCCACTATCTCATGCGCCAACTTTAGCCCGGTTTAGTTTTGGTATTTCAATTTGAAAAAAAATGAATTTCAAATCGGTTTCCTTCTTCTAATAGCAAAGACAAAAGGGCTTATGAGTTATGACCCACATTGTTACACTGATTCATCCAAACAAGCTTGCTTTCAGAGGCATGTGAGCTATGTATATCGGTATTCATCTTCTCTAGTTCTCAGTTCCTGGTCATCAGCATCTTCCTTATAGTCTTGTACTAACTTCACACAAAACATGAAAAGAGGATTGATTATCCACCAATGTGAATGATCTCTCATATCTCCAAAATGAGTTGTAAATACGATGACTCACCGAGGGGGGAATCTCCTGAGTAATATGCGTGCTTAAACTGTTTCATACCATTTACTTTACATAGATGATGTCTTCGTCGGGGTCATCCACTCCCCAATCTTGATCATCCTCTGGTGAATCAGATGTTTCTGGCCCTCCTTCGCTTCCTTTCTCAGCTTTTATTTTGTCTAGTATCGCGATTACCTGAAACAATCTCCACATTTCAGTTTCTTGTGATGGTTATTATAAACGCAGTTCAGACAAAACATGAGACAGTTGCTTGACTTAATAGCAACAACTAGCAATATCTGGTTCTGTTTTTTCAAACAAGTACAAGACACCCAAAGAATAATCAATTAGGTAATGACTGTGTAATGCTATATGTTCTATAAAGGAGATCAAGCTATGGATTATGTATGATTCGTTGCAGTGGAAGATAGAGTAGAAGTCTTACCCTGCTTCCTCTTTCCATAGATTCATCCTCAATGAATCTGACCTCAGGTGTCAATCTCAACTTCATTCGCTTCCCGAGCTCACTCCTAACGTATTTAGCTTTCGATTTTAACCCCGCTATTGCAACGTCTTTCCCTCTATCATCTCCAAACACCGATACATATACTTTCACAATCTACAAACCCAAACAAACCATTGCAGGTTGTAACATATCTCTAAGTAAAATATCAAATAATATGAACAAGTTGCAACAATAAAGCCTTATCATGGATCAATAAAACACTTAAATATGAACTGGTTATGCCAAAAAAAAATCGAAAGTCCCTAACTTTCAACCTCATCCACATGGATTTCATTTACAGGAGTGGCCAATTAATTTTTTTTTTTTACCTGCAAATCATTGGAGACCTCGACATCACTGATGGTGGTGAGAGAAGAGAGGTAGCGGTCGGCTCCAAGAGCAGCTTCAGGCAACACGGCATGTTGCAATACAGTGTCTGTGAGAAGCATGTCGGAGAGCTCCCTCATTATCTGTTTAGCCACCATCTTCACTCTTCTCGGGTTCGCCATACACTTTACGCTCCTCTGGCGCACGGAGAGGTTCGTACGGAGGTTACCCGGAGCCGTTAATTGCGGGAAGTGGAAAGCCTGCGTTTTGGAACGGACGGTGAAGATTGGCGGATGGAGAGGGAAGAGCAAGTGAGACTGGTGGGCGCAGAACACGCTCATATTAGCCATCGCCACAGTAGATCCTTAATCTCGTGACTCCTCTGTTCTGTGCTTATCGGTTGGAGAAGAAAGTAGTAAAGAGACAAGAACAATATCTACTAGTAGAGATGTGTCCGAGGGCATATCTGTCATTTACTCAACCAACGGTGACGTGGAAGTGTTGAATCCACGTAAACCGAAACCGGTTTGAGATTAAACCGGAATAACCAATACAATTTCGATTTTCTAAAACTCAGCTTAAGAAATTTGCAAACGAGACAAAAGAACAAAACACTTTGAGAGATTCATCAGACAAGAACAACCCTCTTGTCCACTCCATCCTAACAATAATAAGTATGCAGCAATTAGGTCAAATGGATTAAACGTCAACAAGATTTTCGTCATAATACAACTCCATTAGTACCCAAAATTGTTTCACACGCAATCGAACTCGCGACCTATCGAACCCAACCTCCTTCAATGCTGTTAATACCTCCAACGAGACCATCATCGATGAAATCACCTCCTCCTCGCTTCACCTTATCCTCCGTGGGCTTCACAGGATAGTTCCCAGTGAAGCAAGCATAGCAGAAGGTTCTAGAATCCTCCCCTAGATGTTTCTTCAAAGTCTCAAACGACAAAAAGGCAAGAGAGTCGCTTCCAATGTAATCCCTAACTTCATCAACACTCATCCTATTCGATATCAACTCCTCTGAGCTAGGCGTGTCCACACCGTAGTAGCAAGATGCAACAATAGGAGGACTCGCGATCCTCATGTGAACCTCTTTAGCACCAGCTTCTCTCAAGAGACGAACAATCTTGGACGAGGTCGTTCCTCTAACAATGGAGTCATCCACAACAACAACTCTTTTCCCTTCTAAAACTCCACGGACAGGGGACAGCTTCAGCTTCACTCCAAAGTCTCTGATCTTCTGAGACGGCTCGATGAACGTCCTGCCAACGTAATGAGACCTGATCAACCCTTGCTGAAACGCTACACCGGATTTAGCAGCGTATCCCAGAGCAGCCACAACACCAGAGTCGGGCACAGCGATCACCACATCGCAATCAACAGGTGACTCAGTGGCTAATATCTCACCAAAGACATGCCTAGACTCATACACAGACCGACCAAAGACAATCGAGTTCGGTAACGAAAAGTAAATGTGTTCGAAAATGCATTGCTTTGGTTCAGGATGAGGCATCAAACACTGAGACTTAACACCATCTTTGTCAACAACTAAAACCTCACCAGGATAAACCTCTCTCTCATAAGTAGCCTCAATCAAATCAAGAGCACAAGTCTCTGAAGCAAACACAACAGCTCCGTTACTTCTCCTACCCATCACTAAAGGCCTAAACCCATGTGGGTCACGAACAGCAACAAGCTTATCCTCAGTAACAAACACCATCGAGTAAGCACCTTGAAGCTTCTCACAAGCATCAACAATCCTCATGAAAAAGGGCCTAGCTTTAGATATCGCAATCAAATGAAGCACAACCTCAGTATCAGAGCTAGTGTTGAAAATCGAACCGTTCTCCTCTAGCTCAGCTCTCAGCTTCGTGTAGTTAACTAAATTCCCGTTGTGTGCAACACCTACGGAGCCAAATCGATAACCCGCGACGAAAGGCTGCACATTTTTGAGCATCGAGGAGCCGGCGGTGGAGTATCTGACATGACCAATGGCGATGTCGCCTGGTAACTGATCGAGTTTGGTCTCGTTGAAAACCTCGGAGACCAAACCAACACCTGTTATTGTCTGAAGAACCTTATCTTTACTAACGGTTACAATACCTGCACCTTCTTGGCCACGATGCTGAAGCGCGTGGAGAGCTAAGTAACAGAGTCGTGAAGCTTCAGAGTCACCGTAGATTCCGACAACACCGCACTCCTCGCGAGGCTTCTCGTCGTAATCATCGTTGTCGGGGGCAAGAGGATGGCTTGCGTTTGTGGAGGAAGAAACTTTAAACGGAAGCGAAGGAGAAGAAGAGGAAGATAGGGAAGCGGGGAGAGGAGAGAAGGAGGATGAGGGTTTGAGGCTACGGAGGAAACGGAGAGGCTTGGAAGGCTTGTTGGGTTTAGCATTCAGAGAGAGGGATGGTGAGAAGCTAGAAGTGGCCGCCATGGATGATGATGATGATGGAGGTTTGTGATAAAATGGGCTCTTTTAGGTTTTTTTTATTTATTTTTTAATTTGTTTTTAAGGTTCAATTTGGGGAAAGGTTTTATGACTATGTACACCACACGTCAGTGAAGTGGCCGCCTCACCCTCGAGTATCTTTTTCCTTCCTCTTTAATTCTTTGCCCTTTGATATTTTCAGTGGAGAATCTCTATTTTATTCGTGGTGGGTCCCTGTTTTTGTAACTGATCTTTGTTCATTGTTTATATTTTGTGGCTTACAAAATACTTGGTTCAAATTGCAGATTCTAAAGCAAACCGGATTGGATATGGTTAAGTCGGTCGAACCATTTCTAAGACAAAGGTTCATTCTTGGTGATATTGAGTAATGAATGACCCATTCACTCACATAAATGGTGATTAACTTTTCTTTTTCTTTCGGTCTCTAATGATCCAAAAATATGGAAAGTAAAAGGGCCTTTGGTACATATTCCATAAAAAGCGATTTTGTCCAGCAAATATGTCCAAATCAAAGAATATAAGGCCTGCCAACACATTTAGAGAAAGTAATTTTAATTCCCTAAATCAAGAGATATGGGCTTTCTTAACGGTTGTGACAGCCTGCTCTTAAAATTTGAAGGAAGTAAACTAAATATAGTGTATTCTAACTAAAAAATTTCATAAATTTTACCTGATATTTTACAAGTAAAATTAAATTAAAAATGAAAATTTGTTATAAATAATTAATATTTCTGGATACCTTTTTAATATTACTTCATTGTATTTTTTTAAAAATCTATTGTTATTGATTTTTTTCTACAAGATAAGATTAATAAACAGAAAAAAGCCATATATAGAGTAATTACATAATTTGACTAGATATTTTTGTAATTTAAGCAAAGAGCAAGGACTATTTGAAAAACCTAGCTGACCTTTAAATATCACACGCTCCACCTCAATATTCCTCTGCTTGCCGAAACTAACTTGAAAACGCAAAGCCTAAAATGTTTTTTCTTTAACCTTTTTTTCCTTTCTCCTTCATTTTCCTGGAAGAAAATCTGTAGCTTGAAATGGGGAAGAACAATAAGATCGGAAGCGTAGTGCGAATCCGTCAGATGCTGAAACAATGGCAGAAGAAAGCTCACATCGGATCCAACAAGGAGCTTGTCTCCGACGTACCTCCTGGTCACGTGGCCGTCCACGTCGGTGAGAATCGACGCAGATACGTCGTCCGTGCGAAGCACCTGAACCATCCGATCTTCCGACGTCTCCTCGCGGAGGCGGAGGAGGAGTACGGATTCTCCAATGTTGGTCCGTTAGCGATCCCTTGTAATGAGTCGTTGTTCGAAGAGATCATTCGCGTCGTGACTCGGTCGGGACGTGACGATCCGGGGACGTTGGAGGATATCAGGAGATGCTGTCACGTGGGGATGGCGAAGAAGGTCGAGTATTTTTGCGAATCTCGGCCGTTGCTTCCTGGGATTGCTGAAAAATCTGTATGCTAAGGGACAAACCGGAGTCAATTGAATTTGCAAACCGGATTTGATTGAATGCTTTGGTTAGAGAGAATTTTTCAGTCTCTAATTAGAGATTTGGTTAAGTCTTTTTTCTTATTTATTTTCGTTTTGCTAATTTGATGGTTTTAGTTTGACAGGGAAATTAAGGAGATGACAATTAGTGGTTTGATTGTTTTTTGGTTTGGTTTATCGCTAATGTCGTCCCAGGTTGAAAGAAAGATTGAAGATGATGGTGTTTGCTAGAGAGTCTCAGTTTTAGATTTAGGTATTTTGGATTTAGTCAAAAATCCTTTTTTTTTTGTTTTTGGCTATTTTCATTTTGTATGTTCAGATTTCTGGATTTAACTGAAAAAATAATAATTATATTTTGAAGATATTGTTTTTTTTTATTTAAAAATGGTTAAAAGACTTTAATATGTAACATACTTATCTTCGTTCTATTCATTTTAATTAACTCATATTTACTTCCACAAGATATTGCTACCAAAATTCTCTCAACAAAAAAATATATAAAATATTCGGAAGTTTGTTAGCCCATCTTTATTTTGTAAACTTCCTTTAAATTTTAAATTACCGTTTCTGTATCCATTACAATGAGTTTGAAATACAGAGAAAATACAAACAACAAAAGCAAAGAAAGATATATTTATCATGTATAATTAAATTATCATGTATATATATATATGTTTTTATTATCAGTGCTTTGATTGAGAAATTAATCTGTGATTAGTAAGGTTGTTAGTTCTTGTTCTGTAAGGAATGAGCTTCTACATATGTACTTAATTATCATCTAGATTATGATATTTTTTTCTATTTGAAATATCACAAATCTATGAAAGGATTAAAACTAATTCTAAGAAAATATATAGTTCATAAATATATTTTCAGGTATTTAAATGGATCTCAAAAGAAAAAATATACATATTCATTTAGATATCCAAATAATATGATTTAGTTTTTCATAAAATATTGATCGGACCTAAAATATATTGACGTTTCAAATCTGTTTTTTAACCATCAACCACAAAATCTCGCACATCTCGAACATGATACTGATTATATTTTACTAAGATATCATACCATACACAATATAGATGATTAACATCACATTAGAATACACACAAAATAGGTTTTCATATCATTCTTTTCTATAAAATAATATTTTGTAGATTTTATATATATATATATATATTATACAATTTTCGAACATGTTAAAAAAATATTTATATTTAGTTATATTGGTGAAATTTGTAAAAATAGTAAATAAAAATAAACCAAATTATATATTGAGAACATTTTTAAAATCTGTTTATGAAACATACTGAATATAGGTATTATGTTTGCACGTAATAAAAAATACGAGAGCGTCTGTTTATTTTCCTCAGAGTTGGAGAACCCAATTAATTGGGTACGGTAGACGTGGTACCTCCACCACACCACCAAATGTAATGCTTATTTAACAGTTCTCCCAGCTTCTAACAAACGAAGAAACATATGGCCTACTTTATTATGAGTCTTCGAGAATATTTATTTAAAATCAATTACGTTACAAAAGTAATTTCGGAGAATATTAGCGTTGTTAGAAACTGAGAAATAATTATCGCTTTTCCTAGATTTAAATCTGATCACGAATATTTTAAAAAAAAATTTGACTAAACAAATATTGCGGGTTAAATTTCAAGAGGAAAAACATAAAAACAAAATTATCTAAAAACAGAACTGTACATGCAGCACATTACTGAACATATCAAAATACTGAACGTAAATGCCGCGATCAAATCAATTCAGATTACATCATAACAACACACATATATATAGTGACATTGATAATAATCTATAGATTTAGTTACATTATAAATTTTTATATATGTAAAACGGAGTACTCAATAAAAACAGTTGAGTAATTGAAATTATACTCTTAGTAGACAACCATATCTTAGTAAATCATATGGATGTTGCGTAAGTGTTCATCAAAGCACTAATCAATCTAATAATTTTACGATTTACTGTTTAATTAATCTTTTAAATATTTTAAGTTAATAACCTCTAAAAATAAATAGTCATATAGCATTGTTCTACCGTAAGAATGTTAAGAGTTTTAGTTATGTCCATACCATTTTTTTGAAAGATTCGAGTTAATGCACTTCTGCCAAGAAAAAAAACGGATCCGCTTAAACCTGATCTTGATTTGTTTAAATACCTAAAATAGGCCAAACCGATAATTATGGTCTGAATATTTCTAAAACTCTTTTAACACATCTAAAAATTCAGCCGACAATAAAAATCGTCAGATACATTAGGGAGTAATTGTTAATGCACAAGTAGGATTTAAACGTTTCATAAAGTAAGACACTATTTGCTGTAAGATCATTCGTTGAGTAGTATATGTCGTCATAAATCATAATCCTTCTAAATGATTATGATTTGCTTTTTGAAAAGTGATCACGAGAGATCATAGTGTCTGCTAAATTATTAACTAACAAATGACATCCGTTGCTTTGTTAATTACAACTTGCAAATATTTATCCACCAATATAACCTAGTTACAATATATATATTCTGGTAATTGGGTTTTAAAATAGCATACTATTCTATTAGTAGTATAGGGGATTATTCCAATGTAAATCTCTTTTACTTATCGTTTAATTTACCAATCAATAGTTGTTTGATATAAGCTTTTGAATACTAAGGTTCAACTGTACGACTAACCATATGAGTATGCTGTAGTGGTCAAGTAATGTCGTGTAATTAGATATAAATAATTTTGCTTAATGCTAACGGTATGATTTAAAACAAAATAATACATTTAGTAATTTTTTATACTATTTTTAATGTTCTGCCTAAGTATTTGTTTAAGCGTTCCTCGTAATTCTGCGCTTCACTAGCGATTTAGCGTTGTTGCAATCGCCGCAGACGATGGATATAAAATCAATAGAGCTTGGAATGTGTGAAAAAAATCTTGCATCAATTAGCGAAATACACGACTATTCAAAACTAGAGTTTAAAAGCGTGATTAAATTCTGCATCAACTTTATAAATATACTATACATTAGTTACACTAATGACTTAATATTTGGTCGTGGGACGTCTAACTTTTTTAGAACAGTTAAATAACTATTTAAATGCATCTTTTAATACCTGTACGGAGTATGGAAAAGCCGTAGAACGAAACGTTTAGTTGCGCATGCAGTCCACATATATAATGCTGACTTTAAGAATGATTAAGGGACACCATATTTGGAAACAGCGCAATATCATTTGTAAAGTCCTTTTCTATATCCATTACCATGCACTGAATCATTTTCTTTGCTTTACAGCAGTGAATGTTTGCAAAATACAAATGTGTAGTTATTCATGTCATTTTCTCTGCTTTAGTATATGTTTACATAAACATGTTTGTACATTAAAGTAGATATTTTTAAAGTGAATTCAACATTTCCAATGTTTAATATTTTTCTAGTTGATAAAAAGAAGTCAGCTCTTTATTGAATGAGGAATGAATAAACGTCCACTAGGACGTACATACAATATCGTGTAATGAGACAATTCAGTAGTGATCAATCAACGTCATAATTAGTTGAGTTTTGGTATAAGAAATGTATCCAAAATATATAGGAGAGGACTATTAGATATAGAGAAAAAAATTTCTAAGTATAAATTAAGTAAGCGAAAGAGTATAGTTAAACTCAAGGTTATGACCTTTTTCATATCATGTGTAAGTTTTCTACGTCTTGGTGTTCAATTAAAGAACATTTTAATTAAAAATATGAAACTGATCTTAAAAGCGACCAAAACAAATTTCTTCATTTTTAACGTAGATTAATGTTTCAAACTTACTAGCATAATTGATACTTATTGTTAATGATTATCAATTAAGAAAGATCAAAGATCAGTGTACACTGTACAGTGAATAAGCTGAAAAAATAATTAGTGCGGTTAGTGCCGTTGGCATGAATACTAATTCCTTCGTTTTTTTATTTGACGTTTTAGAATTATGCACATAGATTAAGAAACATTTAATTTTTTATCATTTCCTAAACAAAAACATCATTGATTGTTTACCTAACCACAATTCAACCAATAATAAAATAGAAGGTATAATATCATTGGTCATCTAACATTAATTAGTAATAAATTTTACATAGAAAATTGAAAACGTCAAATAATTTGGAACAAAAAATTTCTCCAAAACGTCAATTATTAAAAAGCGGATGGAGTATAGTATAAACATGCATTAATGGCAAAGCAAATAGTATTCCATCTGTCTCTTAATAAATACTCCATCCGTTTTTTAATAATTGACGTTTTAGGAAGAATTTTTTGTTTCAAATTATTTGACGTTTTCAATTTTCTATGTAAAATTTATTAGTAATTAATGTTATATGACCAATGATATTATACTTTCTATTTTATTATTGGTTGAATTGTGGTTAGGTAAACAATTAATGGTGTTTTTGTTTAGAAAATGATAAAAAAAATTAAATGTTTCTTAATCTATGTGCATAATCCTAGAACGTCAAATATAAAAAATGGAGGGAATATCATTTAAATATTTTCACTAGATAAAAAATAATTGAAATATATTTAAATTGTTATTAATTATACTTATTTAACTAATAGTATATGAGAATTATTTATAAATTTAATATAATTTACAATTAATTTTTAAATTAAAGTATGTATAATTTATATTGAGATTCTAAAATTATATTTCTATGTAACAATAAAAATGACATTTTTTATAAAACAGAATGAATACTATTATACATTAATGATGATGAGAAATTAGTAGTTATAATATTTTTTCGACTAAAGTCAAAAACTAGTGGTTATAGTTACTGATGTATTTTCTCGAATTGAATATGCTGAATTAGCCATATTTCCACATACAAAACTTCTTTCAATATATCGGTGGCCTAGTTTCCTAACCAACCACCGTTAAACATGAACGGTAACAATTATATGCTGAACGTTTCCGAACTTATGGATCTTATTGGCCTTTTAAATTCAATTCTTAAAACTAGCAACCTTTTTCTTCAAATGAATGTAGAAAAAATCTTATCTGGCTCCGTACATGATAAAGTACCCCACATTCTCTGACAAACCCATGTTCAAGCATGCACTTTCAAAAGCTTATGTATCATTCATATGAATTGACATATTAACCTTCTTTCTTTTAGAACCCTATTTTTTTTTTTGATAATCTAGGGTTTATTTTCTGGACGTTGCAGTCCGCATGTGAATTCCGCAGTGGCCGAGACTCGAACTCGTGATGACGGACACCTCAGCCGAGGTTCCTTTACCACCAGACCACGAGGCCCGGTTAACCCTAATTATTTTGGTATGTCATGAAAGTAATTTAGCCACGAAATAAATCATCTGCTTGTTTATAACAAAGTTAAGTCCAAAGTCAGACATTTTTGCTTCGGTTTAATGCTTAAACTGTACTGACATCTGTGAATTATATTCTTTTGTTTTAGGAGATAAATGACAAAAACAAATTAAACTGCACTAGAATCAATAAATCTAATAGGAAAATATTAAACATATAAAGGAATACTTTTTTCTTGCATTAATCAACTTCTCTCACAGAATCAAGATCTGCGAGGAAAACATTACAAACTTCTTTTTACAGATCTAAACCCATATAATTTATATCTCGTACGGGTTTCTTGTTAGACGAGTAAACCTAACTCGTAAAAACCCTAGATGGGTTTAAAAATAGAAGAAAAAAACTTAAATAAGAGAAGAGATGCTATTTTTATTAGCTTCTGCTTCTTCTTTCAGATGATTTAACTTAAAGTATCATCGGATCATGGAGGATAGGGTTTGAAAGACGATTTCATCACAAGGAATGGTGAGACCCATGTCGTGATCGAATCCAAACTCTTCCTCAGCTCGTTGTAAGAGAGATTGGAACTCAGGGTGAGTCAAGAAGGAGATTGGGACAATGTATCTGCTTCTGTTCTCTCCCACATAGACAGGGAAGTGTCCCTTTGGTACATCGTGTGGAAGGCAATCTCCATCGTAGCCTCCTCCATTTTTCTTCCCTAAGCTCGAACATCTCTTGAGAATCTGCTTCAACATTGCTGTTTGAGTGAGTTTTGAAGATTTCTTCATTATAGCCATTTGTTTTTGGGTTCTTGAGAGAGAAAATATTTTGTTTGTGTGTAGAAGGAGAGAGAGATAGTTATGGAGAAGGAGATGGGTGAATACTGAGGAGTTGAGAAGTATATATTTATAAATAAAGATTTTGCATGTATATGTGTATATACATATTTGTGTGGGTAGAGATAGAGAAAGACATGAAGACATGTGCATATGTGTGGAAGGAGAAGGTGGGAGCCAAAATGGCAAAGGCCAGCTGAGGATTTAATTTCATTGTTGGTCCTCTTTGTGACATTGTGGCCCCTGTTGATCTCCTGGTCCTTACCCAGATACACCATAAATATTATATTATTTTTTCTTTTATTTTCTGTTTCCTTTTCTTCTTTGTTTAAATATTCACTTCAAACACGTATATCTGACTACTTGTATAAAAATAATCAGCAAGCAAAAGAATCACTTATGTTTTATTTATTTTTACTCAATCCTATGCATATACGTGACAACCACCTTTCTTAATCCGTTACTTCCATCCAGAGAGATCGTATATCTATTATCCATAATTCCATACAGATACTAGCTAGCTAAACTGAACCATTTCACTGAAATGGCCAGATTTATTATAGTTACTATCATAATATATATTAATATTATATCTCATTTCTTAACATATTAATAACTAACAAAATATAAAGTTTAACATATAACCTTATTTATATACAATCACTATTAATTTTATATTATTTAAACAAAAGTATCTTATAATTTTATATAATACAGTATTTTACTGAGGATGATAAATATGTAGGTATCTAACAAGTTTGCTTTGAGAAAAGAAAATGACTTAGGGAAGGTTGTTCATGGGAATAAATATTAGCATAGAGTTTGAAAATATTTGCATTAAAAGAACCAGAAAATGACTTATAACTTATAAGAATGTTCATGTAATATGCATGATATATTTTGACATTTCAACAAGTGTCACGTAATATGCTATCAAATATAATTATCAATTTATATTAGTCTAATCGATGTTGGCAACTACGATAAATTCACTCTTTTATCACCTTACGACAATTTGTAGTTAAAAAACTGATCTTCTACCGTAGAAATAAGCTAAGAAGTTCGGGATCTTTTATACATATACAGTTGTTAATAGTAGTTTGGAACTGTCATAGGTGCCATAACTAAACTACTTTAATATACGAATATATACACTGTACTGCCTACCACATTTGACAGAATGGGTATTTTTGGGGTTAATTTCCTAAAGAGTAACATGCAATGTGAAAAGAAATGGGTGTTTGGGGTAAGGCGTAAACTCAATTTGATTCATTAGATATTATTTGAGAATTAATTTGATACGTGTCATTATCACATTAATTTTAAAATAAAAATGATAACATGACATATTAACAATAATGACATGATTTGAAGTCAAAGGTAACATTAACATTTAAATTTAATGTTATTCATAAGTTTTGTAAATGTTTGAAAATATAGTGATAATTGATAGATTATCATTAATACAACAAAAATAATATAATAGTATAAATATAGTAATATAGTAATATTTTACATTTTTAATATTATTTAATTTTATTTACAAATCATTCTCCAAAATTTTATAGAGTTTTTTTAAATTCCAACACCATTAGTTTCTTTTTAATATTTATAAATTTTATAAATATTAGTTAGTTTTATGTTTGAATAATTATATACATGACAAAAAAATCTTAATTTTAAATAATTTGATTTAATATATTTTAACCAAAAATAGATAATAAATCTTTCCAAGACTATAATTATATATATATATATATATATATATTAATAAATATAAATATAAATTATTTTATCTTAATTTTAACAAATAATTAAATTAAAAATTAAATATTGTAAAAATTTTAAAAAATCTAAAAATTAACATAACTTTTGTTTCAAATATAATTTAAATTTTAAGATTTGATTTCTGCATAGGTGCAAGAAAACACATAGTTCTTCTTAAAAATAAATTCATTGCTATTCAACCATCTTAGTTTAGGGGGTTTGGTATATTCAGTTTACATGATGGTGCAGTAACATATGATTTAACTATTTTTAAATTATTCGAAATATTTCAAATTTAACAGACAAGATGAAATTCAATCTACAACGTAATACTGTAAATGTATTTTTCTCTGAGCTGATCAGATCAAAAGCTAGTACATATCCAGATAAATTTAGAAAATGGAAAGAGTTTCTTTTTGTTGGAACACTTAATAGGGACCCGTTTTTTTTTATTTTTAAAGAATAAAGAATAGGGACCCGTTATTAATAGTATTAGGCCATCTTTAACTCGGGTCTCTTGAGATGAGGTTTTTAATTTTTTTGACCTCTTTTAATTTTTTTTTTTTTTTACATTTTTCCGGATAAGAAACGTCTCTTATGTCTCTTATTTAAGAGACGGTTCTTAGGTTTGTTTAGTCAAAATTAAAAAACGGTCTCTTAAGAAAATAAAAAACCCTTGTTAAGAGACTTGCATTAATCATGCCCTTAGAAATACTATCAAAGCTGAAAGTGAATGGCCGAACCTGTCTCTCTCTCTCTCTCTATCTATCTCTTGAGAGGTGTCATCGAAGAGCGTAAATCACGGACTTGGGATGAGTACAGTACTGAAGAGTACAAGGCAGAAGAAGAGTGATGGAGTGTTGTTAAATGTGGTTCGAGAGAGTCTGCCTGTGACACTTTCAAACAAATTTCTTTTTCTTTTTCTATGCAGACACCCATGTGCCTCTTTTATTTTTCATTTTTAATAAAATATCTTCTGTTTATTATTTTCTATGTTTTCTGATCTTTTTCTTTTCCAACGGTATGTTGCAGTTAATCCCCAGCCTTAAATTGATCTTAAAATAATTTTTTTAAATACTCTAAAGCACGTCTTGGTATTTGTAATCCAGAAGAAAATCAAAAACAAGATGAAACAAAATAATTCTTTTTAAATACTCTAAAACAGGTCTGAGTCACCTTTGAAGTGAGTTCAGTTCACAGCATGCTGTCTGAACTGGCTCTCAGGTACAATAATGCAAAACGAAAATACTCTTTTGCAAAAGGAACTTTATTTTGGTTTTCATTTTCTCTGTGAGATTCCACTGGTAAATGATGGGTTCATTCTTGTGGATGTTTTTTTTTGTAGTCTCAAACTAGTATGACTCGGATCCTAGTTTAGATTATTAGAAAACGATTAAAATCAGTAAAGAAAATGATGCACTCCAAATTATAATATATTTTTATAACTATAAAATTTGTAGTTCATTTTGATCAACAAATAAAAATGTAGCAAAAACAAACTTTTTTTTACACCGATGAGTTTAATGTTCAAGAATATAATGGTATAATACTAACAACAACAATGAATAGATGGAATGAATTAGAAAAAAATATGGTTACATAGTCTTGAACCTTTGATTATGCTGTTGACATTTATAAACTAAACAGTTCTGTTTTGTTGAAAAACAAAGTTTGAGTAGTTGGATAGTATGTTTCAACCTATTTTTTTCATTAAATTCTTTTAATCCGTATTCCATGAATAAAAAGTAGTTGAACAAAGAAAACTCAACGAGAAACTTTTCCCACCTGATAATTAGATGAGAAAAGCTTTATATCTTTTACCCACTTTTCTTCGAAGCAAGGTAAGGTTTAAGGCTGATGATACTTCCAATAGATGTCTCATCTACCTAAGATACTGCACTCGAAAGAATAAACTGAAATCATTTTCTAATAAATCTCGTAAATATATATATGGTAATATTATATTGTTAAGTAAAAGATAATCTTGCAGACTATTATTCTAAGATATGCAGGACACTTTTTCAATCTCGTTTCTCGATATACAATCTTTGACTGAAAAAAACTATGTTCAGTTTGCATTGATCTCATCTAGAAAGAAGTAAAGAACTAATAGGATTTCGGACAGCACGAAATCTAACATGGAAACTCATTCTAAATCTCAATTAAAATTTAGCTCGTTTAGAATATTCTTCATATATATAATTTGAATATAACACCCGCGGAAGGAAAATATATGCATCGGAAAGAAGAATATGAAACTTAAATCTTATCTAAAATGATGCGTACGTACGTGTAATGCTCTGACGCAGTAGCGTTGTGGGCTGCTCTGACTACACTACACGCTCTCGACTCTCACTCAGTCTATTTCTCATATTATCCCAAAATTGGAAAGTGTTGGATCTTATATCCACTAAGAAATTAAGATTTTCTTTTAGGGAAATTTGTTATTAATAATCTAAAACAGGAAGGTTTAGGTTACAACAAACTATTAAAAATATATGTTTTCTAAAAATATGCTAAGAA
>CAJHQQ010002617.1:0-61320 GCA_905132885.1 Moricandia moricandioides
AGCAATTTTGCAAAAATGTTTTATGAATCTCCTATAGAATCCAACATGTCCTAGAAAACTTCTAACGTCCTTGACATTAGTGGGTGGTGGCAGTCATGTCATTACTTCAATCTTTGCCTTGTCTACCTCAATTCTGTCTGCTGAGACATTGTGTCTGACATGGTGGTGTTTACTGTTTTAACAGGGTATAAATATCCTAAACAATTAACTATCAAATTAACACCTAATCCTAACATACACAAAAATACTCTTGCCACGAGAGATAAGGTGTAGTACTTAGGGATCAAATCCACAAAGAACAATAGCACACAATAGATCTCTTATTCTTAATGGTTAAGCTAGGTGATTATATATACTGGTAATAAGTAATCAGTCTAAGGAAATATTTATTATTGGAGAGTGTAGATGCAATATGGAAATATGCTACTAAAGTAACTAAATGTGAACGTAAATATGCTGGATCTAGGGTTTCAATCTTAATGAATTATAGGGGATAAGAAGCACGGATATGTATATATTCTAGAACTGAAATATTAACTATTCTGACCCTTTTAAGTCCAACTCTCGTATGCGAGCAAAAGGAAAGACCATCGATCGACGGCTAAGGCCTGGTATCGATCGACAGTGAAATCAGATGAAGTGTGAACAAAATTTGATATGTTCACTAAGCTAATTAGACCATCTCTCGCATGCGCTTAACAACCTAGTTCAATGGAGTCTATTCTGGCACAAATCCTACTCTCATAGTCGTCCATGTCCTACTTTCGAGATTCTAGTTAACTACTCTAGAATGCAAGCATCAATCACAACTCAATTGATGGAGATTAACTTAACCTAGCAATCCCACTTTTGGGATAATCCATGATTGCTATCATTCAACCTTAAATCTAGTTGATTACTACTCAGACATAATCAAAGTAAGAATAATAATCTGAATATAATGCATAGATAAAATATTGGGGTTCCAATAGAAATCTCTCTAAGGAGTTATGAATCTTCTCCTTAAATAGAATACTAAAACTCTAGAACCTATCACACTATGTCTGATTCCTTTTCTGGAGTCATACATAAAGTATAAATATAAAACCCTAAAATCTAGGTCAAAACTTGTAATCTTGTGTCTTGTCTCTGACTTGGGATTGAAATCATCTGTCTGTGAATTCGGCATCGATCGATGGCAAGTGGTCAGCATCGGTCGATCTTGGTCATGTAACATCGGTTGACGTCAAGATAGTTTCTTCGATCGACGACAGTCTTTTATTTGGACTCTCTACCGATCAGCTACGGATTATTCTCCTCTAATTGCTCCGGAAGCTAAAAGTATCTCCATATATCTCCAAAACGTACCTGGACATGAAAAGACCTTAAAACATAGCCTAGACACACATAATATAACCTAAATAGAACCCATAACATGACCTAAAACTGGTAATAAATAGGCTATATCAACTCCCCCAGACTTAACATTTTGCTTTTCCTCAAGCAAACAAGCCTCTAAAAGAGGTTTTGAAAAGCGAAGACTCACATAATATCTAAGTATAACTGTCACCTTACTTTATTGCAGCCACATCCTATCAAGTCCATCACAAAGTACTTTATATACCCTATCCTAGTATAGCAACAAAATCCAATTTACCAACAACCTAGCGAATACTAGTCTGACTTGCGCCTTTTATTGATTTCATTTCTTTGTATCAAATAAAATTGCAGGCCTTACCTTGGGAGTATCGATCAAAGGATATATTTGCCCTTACCTCTGCAAGTATCTGAACACACAGGTAGTCTTCTCTGATTCTTTTCCTCTCTCTCTTCTCACTTCTTCTCTGTCAATGTCAACCTTCTTTTGAGGGTATCATTTAATTTTTTTAATTGACTGATATGTTTGGATAGACTTCCATGAATCAAGCCCTAATGGTTTTTTCCACCAGATCTTGTTCACTTCTTTTTGACCTTTTATCTCTTTCTAGGATCATATGAATCAAGATTTAATGGTTGTAGCCACCAAATCCTTTTCGACTCTTTTTAATAAGAAGGGGAGAGAGAGGGGAATCAGACTCACACAGACATTTACATTCCAGACATGCAGAAGGAATCCGATCCAGTGTATACCAAATCCCAAAGCAAGCAAATAATGTCAGGAGTAATGTGGGAAATCAGCTTCGGTTTCTTCAAACTTTCTAAGCAAGTATGATATAGTGGCAGGATGATCCACTTTGGTATCCCTAGTAATCTCTACAAACAACCTTCTAAGAATAGTGCTAAAGTGTGGTTAGTCAATAATAAATCTTGATCATAGTCCTCGTCTTGACTCGATAGTAAATAAAACTCAAAAACAATAAAATAACATTAGCGAACCTCCCCCAGACATAAATTACACTGTCCCCAGTGTAATCCGCCTCAGATTGATTAGGAAAAATCAAATCATAAGTTAATAGCTTAAGTATAGAACTCGAGACCTCTCTCTGTAAGAGAGTGTCGATCGATGGTAGGCGGGTTTTGTCGATCGATGTTCGCGATCCAGTGTCGACCGATGGTGCCTCTATGATGTCGATAGATGGTAGTGTAGATAGGTGTAGAAATAAAATAAAACGTGAAATAAATAGTATAAGTAAAAACTTACTAAACAATGGGTTGCCTCCCACTCAGTGCTTGGTTATAATCTTAATCTCGACGTTTTGAATTTTCAGACTAGAATGAAGGTGGATTAACATTTGGAAAACAAGTGTCAACATCTTCTTTGCTCTTCTGAAACCATGTACCAATGAAGCTTCTCATTGCTTCATCTCCTCTCGCTTTCTCATTCATTATGATCTCCTTAGCAACATCCACTGAATGCATTCTCCTTTATAGATTTTCAATATTACGCTGAAGCATTCTATGTCTGGCAGCTGTTGTCTCTTATATCTCCTCTGATTTCTGAGAAATATCTTCCTTCATTAGGCTCTGAAAAAAGCAATCTCATTAAATATGTCTTCCAATTGATTTTCTGCTGCTGTTTTCTGTATGTCAAAATCAGTATAGATTGATGGTGTAATGCTGCCATCGATCGATGTCACTTTATTTGGTCCACTCGCATGCTGTGTTTGAACATTATCCGAATCTTGCTGCAACTTATCCATGCGTGTAGTCAGAACGGTGATGCACTTATCTATAGGATAGTAGACATCATAAAGCCTCTTGTAGAAATCTTCTAATGAGATCTCTTGAGCGTTGTAGATCTCATTCACAAGATCGTCAATCTCTTCTCTGCTATATGTTTCTTGCTTCTTCCTATAACTAATGATATTTGCTTCATGTTCTGGTAAACAAATGTAGTTGTACTCAAACATAGTAGATCACTCTAGAACTGCCCTGATATCTTCCTCTTGCACATTCACAAGTCGTCCTATAGTGCATATATTACCATTCTCATCTATGTAGATGCCATACTCATCTTGGTTTTCCCAAAAGAAAATCCATCTGCCATCAGCATCAAAAGCTCTCTTCCCATACTCTACGCGACCGTCTATAAGTAGGGCATTTTGTCCAACTGACCGGTACCAGAGTTTCTGAAGCAAGGGGGTTGGATGTACAGTACTCGTGGACTTCTGTAATGGTGGTATCGAGCGATGCTGCTTCTTGTTGTCAATCGATGTTTGATATTGGATAGGCTCGTGCTTCTGCTCCTTGATGTCGATCGATATCGGTACCTGAGCGTCGATCGATGGCTATTGCTGTTATCCAAATAAACTTTCGGATCTAATAGCCATAACAAAGGCGTCTGCTAAATCTTCCTTAGGTAGATAGAGAATTATCCCGTAGAGATCTCGTGAAACGTCCTTTAGTATCTCTGAAAATTCCAAACTCGTCCGGTCTGAGATAACCATCTTCTGTATCTTCTGTTCGAAGTAATTATTCTGGTCTTCGTTTGATGTCGTTTGATGGCCAAGATATGCCAAGAATTGATGCTGGATAGCCCACTCTCGCGTTCATTACCCAGCCAGCTTCTTCCAGTGCCATGCTGCGAGATTCAATACGTTCTTCCTCTCTGTAAGCTGAATTGTGTTCTTTGTAATGTCCATCGTATCCTTGGTATGCCAGATTGGTGTCGATCGGTGGTGTATGTGGACCCTCGATTGATGCTCGATAATCAGACTGTGGATGAAAAGGTTTCCAGATCCATTAGCCATTGCAAGTATATCTGCCACATCTTCCTTCGTGACATGTAGAATTATGCCATCCATAGCTCTTGCATGACCATATGGATCTCGCATAATACCAAACTCATCTAGTTGTAAATAATCATATTCCCTTTCACGTTCTGCAGTTGAATCTCGTTCTGTTTCTTCTTCATTCTCATTATTGATCGACGCTGTATGGTGGCCTTTGATCGATGTCGATTTCCTAGGTTGATGGGAAACATGAAAAACTCCAGTCTCTTCCATAGCAATCCCTCAGTATTCAATTGTTGCTTCGTCTTTGTAGTCTTCATCGTACTCGAGGTAGGCTGTGTTTTAACTGAAATCGCCATGGTAGGTGTGGTCTTGTTAAGATGTTTGAGTGTCGATCGATGCGATAGGGTGGGTGTCGATCGATTGTTGAACTGCATGGTTGTCGATTGATAGGTTGGGTTGGGTGTCGATCGATGATCCTTCTTCCAATTCTTCACCGAACCCGTAATTGCAGAAGCATGTGGCCACAAGCTCTGCATCATTGCAAAATTCGATTAGGGAAGTTTAACTAGAGATTTTCCTCGAATAATTTCACTCACCTCTTCGGATACCATCATCACGCAGTGTTCTGATTCATGGAATCCTCGCAAAGCTGCATCTTTCACGTACTGCTTGATGGCGGGCGAGATGTGAATGTCATTGCTTAGTGGCATCTGTATGTTTATTTTGTCAAACTCTTTCTTGCGTATTGCTTTGTCTAGCTGCTTCTTTTTCTGCTTAGCGTTTTTCGGAGGAAAGGGAGAGTTGGCATGGTAGATTTTTGTCCTAACCGGTTCGGTTGGTTCTGGGTCAGTACGTCGATCAAATCTACGATCAGAGCATTGAGCGATGATAGGTTCAGCGCTTTGATTGATGACCGGTAAAGGTTGTCGATCGATGTCTCCTATGTTTGTGCTGTTTCCTTTAGGTTCAACATTTAACTTCTCAAGATCGTCATTTTTCTAGTAAATCGGATTTCAGGAGGATACCGGGGTTCTTCTCGTACATTTCGAGCATGATAGAATGCGAATTTTCATTTTCGTTTTTGTTCGTTGCGATTTTCTTGAATTCATCGAGAGTGATACTCTCTTTAACTCGAGGGATGAGCTGTCGACTGCTTCTTAAATCTACGACATTACATTGTTTACTGGGGTTAGCGTCTGTTTTACCAGGTAAAAATCCGTCTTCTCTCCTGATCGACATAGCATCGGTCGCCACTTGGTTGTCGATTCTCTTAATGTTTTCGCTCAGCGTTTCAAAATTTCTGTCATTTCTGAGTATATACGATCTAACTTCTTATTTAGGTCGGCAGCTATTTTCTGGTTTCCTGTAAAGACTTGGTTCATTTTTTACTTTGAACTTTTTTCGTATCTGTTCACAGTGGTGTCGCAGTTGCTTGTGGAATCGCCCGCGTCTTCCCTAAATCATTGATCGTGCTGGTTCATCACATCAAAGAATTCAACTAATTTTTCGAATTTGGAAGGGACAGCGTTGCTCTCACCATAATATCAAGATAAGTCATTTCCGTCCAAAAGGGCTGCAACTGATGCCAGAGTTTCTCTAACTCGGATTGGGTGCTCCTCTTCTGTGAATAATGGTGGTTCTCTCCTTTCGGTGTCTCTTTTTTCGAAAGCTCGACCTAGAGCTATGTTTTCTATTAGCCTTTAACTGCTTGTAAGGCTTTGGGTGCCGAAGTTCCCCTCGCTGGCTGTATCAAGGATGGTTTGATCATCTAGGTTTAGTCCTCTATAGAAAGTATTGATTAGTTGGGGCTCTGAGAAACCATGGTGCTGACACGAAAGTTGGTAGCTCTTAAACATATTCCAGGAGTTTCTAAAAGATTCGCGACTACCTTGTACGAAAGTGGATATTTCTCTTCTTGCTTCCCAATATCTCTACTCATCAAAGAAGTGATTTATGAAAGTGCTTCGAATGTCTTCCCAACAAGTTAGGGATCCTGGTGGTAGCTGGTTCAGCCACCTCCTGGCGTCACCCTCTAGGGAAAAAGGAAAAAGCTTGCAGCGATGGAAATCGTCGTTGACCATGTCTTCTAATATCTCAATGTGATCATTCTGGTGTTCAGTAGGAGAACCACTGAACTGATTTTTTTGCGCCATAATTAGGAAATCAATATCAGGTTCAGAGCTCGAGCATGGTTATCAGATAATCGAATCGCAAACTCATTGGAATAATTTTTTCTGGGATTTAGGTATTCGAGCATTGGCAATTGAAGCTTTATCTCATTCTTTGGAGATTTAGTGATTTGATTAGGAATTCCAGCTTCCTAATAATAAATTAGTTGGCTTGCTTCATTGCTTTTGTTTTTCATTGCTACTTTCTCATTATCAGATTCAGCAAGGGAGTACTTACTTGCGTCCGGCTGATCGGTATCGATCGATTGTAACGGAAGAGTATCACCAGAGAGCAGTGGACTAACGTCGACCGATTCCAGATGGTCTCCGTTGATCGATGGTTGTTGTTCAGAATCCATATTCCCTCCTTCAAGTATATGTGTCATAAGGTTTAGGGAAAGAATAATTTAGCAAACAGTAAAGTAAAAATCTAGACAATATTCTAATGGCAATAAGAAAGAGTCCCCGGAAACGGTGCTAAATTTGATGTTGGGTTTTATTTCGCTTTCAAATTAACCCTATATTCCCACATTACTCTCTCAAATAAGAGGTTCAGTGTAGTACTAAGGGATCAAATCCACAGAGTCTCTAAGATTGCACAATAGATTTATTATTTTCAAATTAGGGCTACATGAATCATAACAATAACAATAAAAGCGATCTTTAAGACTGGTTCGGTTTGTGAAGATTAATTTAGGGCACTAGCCTTAGTGTAAATTCTCATGTAGATTTTAATAATGCAGATTAATAGATTGCTATGGTTTTATTAAGTATCGTTCTAAATTTACACCTTAGAGTTTAGGAGATCACTCTTGCGGATCTCGGCTGAGCGTTGATCTATAGCAATACGATGTCGTCGATCGATGCTCATTCTAAATAGTACTAATTTCGTGGTTTAATAGATTCTCTAAACTTCTAATTCACTCTCGTTTGTTACTAGTTATTTAAATTGTTTAAGATATATTCGAGGTTATAACCATGCTCTCGCTTGCGCTATAGAACCCTAATTTCTAAGATTGAAGTGATCAAATTGAACTTAGCATTAAGTGCAACTTAAACAAAGAACCAAGAAGATTAACCTAACAATTATATCAAATCACCAATACATTACTACCATTGAATAACCCTAAATCTAATAGAGAACTACTCATACATAGTAATAAAAACATCATTAAACTATGAATAAATTGCATAGAATATAATGAGTAATAAGATAAGGAGTTCAAGATCTTATTTGTAATGATGATATGATCTTTCTCTCCAATAGATGTAGCAATGTGTTCCAACTCTAAAACTCTGGTGTAACTTTTTGGCTGCCTAGTTTCAGAATAATAAGCTTAAGTTTTATAAAGATAGAAAAACCCTAATAAATAGTATAAATTCAGCCAGAGACTTGTCCTTCAATTAATGAGACTTTTGGGTAAAACTTGTAGTTTCCCAATCTTTCTGCCGACTTCATCGTCGATCGACGCAAAATGTGTGACATCAATCGATGGTCATAAATCTGGATCTGACTCTGGGTTTTTGCTGAGCAGTCCTAATTGCTTCAAAATAGTCCAAAAGCTCCAATTGCTTCCAATAAGTACCTAGACCTGTAAATGCTTTTAAACAATGCCAAATGCATATAAAATACTCTAAATATACTATATATATTATAGGTGAAATAGGTACAATCCATAGTGTATCACGTCAACAAAGAAGTTACAAAAAAGCGTTTTTGATGTCATTCCAACATGCCAAGGATCCTGGTGGTAGTTGCTTAAGCCAATATGAAGCTTCTCCAGCAAGTGAGTACTTGAAGATCTTACGGAAAAGATAGTCCTTAGGGACTCCATTGGCTTTAATAGCAGTTACTAGATCCTCAAATCGTTCCAGATGATCCATAGGGTGCTCATGTCGCAACCCATGGTAAGGTGGCTGCGCTACAAGTCCGAAGAAAGCGCGCTTGAACTCAAAATCGTTTCTCTGAAAAGCTGGAGGACGAACGGCAGATCTGTTGGCGTAGAACTGGTCTGGACGGTTGTAGTCAGTCAGCATTTGCTGAGCAGCTTGGGCGTTAGCTTCAGGTTGAGCTATTGCAGTGTTTGCTTATGCTTCTATATCAGGGATTACAGCCCTCTGATTGTCTATCTTTTGACCTGCTACATTACAAAGATGACTGTTGCACTCATGAAAGTCTCCATTGTAGGCACAACCATCTGAACTCGTCTTTCGTTGTCGATCGATGCGGGTGAGATGCTGTGGATCGATGCAAAGTGATCAATGTCGGTCGATGCTAGAGTTCTAATGCCGGTTGATGCTATCTGTAAAGAAGTGTCGGTCAACGCTGAATTTATGCCGTCGATCGATGCTTTTCGTCTTTCTTCTCGGATTGTACGTTCGAGTTTCTGTGGGTCTGAGAATAGTAATTATTGTCCTTTATTGCTCCTGGTACTCTTTTTCATGCAACTAAAAGACAAAGGAAAAGAAAAAAATCCATAACTTGAAAATAAAACAAACCTAGACTAAACCCTAGAAATTAAATCTAATGGTGATCAATGTTTCCCAACAACGGTGCCAAATTTGACATGGTGGTGTTTACTGTTCTAACAGGATATAAATATCGTAAACAATTAACTATCAAATTAACCCTTAATCTTAACACACAAAACAATACTCTTGCCAGGAATGATCAGGTGTAGTACTTAGGGATCGAATCCACAGAGAACAATGGCACACAATAGATTTCTTATTCCTAATGGTTAAGCTATGTGATTATATATATTGGTAACAAGTAATCAGTCTAAGGAAATATTCCTTATTGGAGAGTGTAGATGAAATATGGAAATATGCTAATAATGGAATTATGCTAATAATGTATATATGGAAATATGCTATTGAACTAAACTAAATCTAAATGTAAATATGGTAGATGTGGGGTTTAAAGCTTAATGAATTATAGGGTATAAGAAGCACAAATATGTAAATATTCTAGGGTTCCAACTCTCGTATGCGAGCAAAAGGAAAGACCATCGATCGACGGTGAAATCAGAAGGAAGTGTGAACGAGATTTGATAATTTCACTAAGCTAATTAGACCAGATCTCGCATGCGCCTAATAACCTAGTTTAATGGTCTATTCTGGCACAGAACCTACTCTCGTAGTCGTCCATGACCTACTTTCGAGATCCTAGTTAGCTACTCTAGAATGCAAGCATTAAGCACAACTCAATTGAGTGATATTAACTTAACCTAGCAATCCTACTTTTGGGCTAATCCATGATTGCTATCATTCAACCCTAAAACAAGTTGATAAATACTCAGATATAATCAAAGTAAAAAGAATAATCTTAATATAGTGCATAGATAAAATAATGGGGTTCTAATACAAATCTTCCTAAGAAGTTATGAATCTTTTCCCGAAATAGAATACTAAAACTCTAGAACCTAGCACCGTACGTCACCCTCTTTTTCTGGTGTCATATATAAAGTATAAATATAAAACCCTAAAATCTAGGTCAAAACTCGCCTAGGGGTAAACTTGTAATCTAGTGTCTTGTCTCTAACTTGGGCTTGAAATCAGTTGTCTGCGAATTGGTCATCAATCGATGGCAAGTAGGGATTGCAACCTCCTGATCATTAATGAGTTTGCTTACTTTGTTACTTTTATTGTTCATTGGTTATATCAAGACTACATTCTTATTATCCAATCAGTAAAGGTGCACTTACCTGCTTCCGGCTGATCAGTATTGATCGATGTCAATGGAAGGGTGTCGCCCGACAGTAGTGGAATAACGTCGATCGATTCCGGATGAGCTCTGTCGATTGATTCTTGTTGTCCTGAATCCATATTCTCTCCTTTAAGTACCTGCGTCATGAGGATAAAAGAAAGAATAATTTAGCAAACAGTGAAGTAAAAATCTAGACAATATTCTAAATGAAATCTAATGGCAATAAGAATAAATCCCCAGCAACGGCGCCAAATTTGATCGAATCCACAGAGATTCTAGGATTGCACAATAGACTTATTTCTTTCGAAATAAAGCTAGATGAATGATAATAATAAAAGCGATTTCAGATCAAATTAAGGGATTAGATTTAGGGAAATTCTCATATAGGATTAGTGATATGATCATAGGTGAGAGGATCACGTCCCAGAATGCTCTCCAACGTTGTGATGTTGAAAACAAGTAATGGATAGAGTTGATACTTCTAAGAGATGTGGAATGGCTCCTAGACTATCTTGGTCTGCTTGTAAATGTAGAATCGAGATCAAAACATAAACAAGGCAAATAATGATCAAACTTGATTCAGAGAATACTTGGGTTTGTAGAAAAGAGTTTGATGCTTTATTGAAAGATTCCAACCATGATATAAAGTGAAGAAGACTGTACATGCACAGCTTCTCGGAGACACAAAACAATTAAAATAATGACTAAGTTCAAACTTGAAAATAAGAAAAGGCTCCTGGTTTATTCTTGCACAGAATTAGGATAGAAAATGGGGATAAATTCATCAAGAGGCTTTTGTATAAGTGTTGTGTCCAAGCCTCATTAAAACTTGTTTGGAAACCCAATGGGACAAAACCAAACCAAGGAAAAGAGTGCAAGTCATAACACCTCTCTTGATGAATGTCTTAGATGTCGTGAGTCACAGCCATAGTGGTTGGATAAGCACACTCTAGACTGCCCTGGATAGTGTGCAAGAGTTGTGAAGAGTTTACTGGAATCTTGCTTGTTTGGACCTAGTCATTGGACCAAATGGTACATTTAGACCCTTGTCCTTTGTCTCCTCAGGTTCAAGCTATTCTTTAGCTCCATCTTTGACTTCTTTAAGCTGTGGTTCAAGTTGTTCCATATCCTCAGTTCCTTTGCTTTCCAAGATCACATCAATTAGGTAATGCAGACTAATAAATTGCTAGGGTTTTTTAATTAAGTACCATTCTCGAACTCAAACCATAGGGTTTAGGAGATCGCTCTCGCGAATCTCAGTTGAGTGTCGATCGATGTACACAAGGTGGTGTCGATCGACGCTCGTTGTAAACAGTACTAGTTTCACGGTTTGATGGGTTCTCCAAACTTCCAATTCAGACGTGTTTGTATTCTAAGCTTCTCTACGTAGATGTTTTGGGATCTTTTGCCGCCTCCTTGAGTGTCCCTCGTCTTCTCTATCAATATCCGTAGATTCAGACGTGTTTGTATTCTGTTCTGAAATTTTTGCTGTTGGACGCACAATCAGACAAGCGTTGAGGTTGGGTAATCGGACTAGGTGTCCACGCTGTCGATTAATGACAGGCATGGAGTGTCGATCGATTCCTTCATCTCTATGTCGATCGAGGTCGTGAGAATGGTGTCGATAGATGTTAGTCAATTCACATGAGTCTATCGATTCTGTAGGTTTCACCGTCGGTCGATGCTCGTTGTCATGCGTCGATCGATGGGGACGGGAATTGCCGAGTGATATGGAATTTTTGACACGAAAGTTGCTGTCTTGTGGTTTCACTTCCTGCCAGAAATCCTCATAAATCAATGCATTGACGTGGTGCCTTTGCCCAGTCTCCATCTTCTCCTTAATCAGGCTCTCATGTCTCCTAATGTTCTCAATTGTTTGCATCACTTGGTTCTCCAATTTCTTCACATTGGTGCTGAGGTTTTCGAACTTGGTGTTGAGGTTGAGGTACAAATAATCTATCTTTTCGCTGAAATCCACAATCATCTTCTGCTGTCCCTCTAAGACTATATCAACCATTGCTTCAATCGTGCTTCCATGAGTTTCTAGTGGAGGATTTTGGTAGTAGGAAGATCCATATGTCATGTCGTTGGTGGAGGGTCTTTGCTGTGAATTCTGATTATAGTTACTCCTTTGACCAGTAACATGGGAATTCCTGCTGAAACCTGGATTCCCTTGACTCTGGAAACCATTCTCATCAATGTAGTTCACATCCTCTTCTTTATTCTCATCATCTCAAAACTCTATCGCTTCTACCTCTGGAAAAGTAAACTGTTTTCTTGACACTATCCAGCTTTGCTTTTACCTCTTCAATCTGCTCCTTGCTTATTGTTGGAGTTGATATCTTCCGCTCAAAATCTATGTTCTTGGTACTGCTGCTAGATGCCAGATTCTCAATCAATCTTGTACCTTCTTCAGGGCTCCTACTGCGGAAATTTCCTTCACTAGCTGTGTCCAAAGTCATCTGATATTGCAGTCCAATACCCCTGAAGAAAGTACTAAGAAGCTGCACTTCGTTGAACCCATGATGTGGACAGTCTCTCTGGTATGACTTGAATCTGATCCATGAGTTTCTGAAAGACTCTGAAGGCTCTTGTGAAAAAGCAGCAATCTTGCTCCTCAGATCTTCTGCTCTTGCGTCATCAAAGAATTTACGCAAGAAAGAGTTCTTAATGTTAGTCCAGGATTTCAAAGATCCTGGTGGTAGCTGCTTAAGCCAATAGGAAGCTTCTCCAGCAAGTGAGTACTTGAAGAGCTTACAGAAATCATAGTCCTCAGAGACTCCATTGGCTTTAATAGGATTTACTAGATCCTCAAATCGCTCTAGATGATCCATAGGGTGCTTGTGTCGCAACCCATGGTAGGGCGTCTTCTCTACAAGTCCGAAGTAAGCGAGCTAGATCTCAAAATCGTTTCTCTAAAAATCTGGAGGACGAATGGCGGATCTGTTGGCGTAGTATTGTTCTGGACGGTTGTAGTCAGCCAGCGTTTTTTGAGAAGCTTGGGAGTTAGCATCAGGTTGAGCTATTCCAGCGTCTACTTTTGCTTCAGGGATTATAGCCCCATGATTGTCTATCCTTTGACCTGTTGCATTACGCAGATGACCGTTGAGGTCATGCAAGTCTCCATTCTCATTCTAAACCACAATTATAGGCGCAACCATCTGAACTCGTTTGCTGTCGTCGATCGATGCGAATGAGGTGTTGTCGATCGATGCTATATGATCAATATCGGTCGATGCTAGAGATCTGGTATCAGTCGACCGTTGAGTTCTGATGCCGGCTGATGTTGTCCATAAAGATGTATTGGTTGATGCTGAAGGTATACTGTTGATCGATGCTTGTCGTCTTTCTTTGCTCTTGGTACTCTGTTGCATGCACCTGAAAAACAAAGAAAAATAAAAATCAGTAACCTTCAAAGTAACAAACCTAGACTAAGTCCTAGAAAATAAATCTAATGGCGATCAATGTTCCCCGGAAACGGCGCCAAATTGGACGTGGGTGTGTTTTTATGTTTTAATAGGGTAATAATATCATAAACAAACAACTGTCAAATTAACTCTTAATCCTAACACACAAAAGAATAATACTCTTGTCAAGAGAGATCATGTGTAGTACTTAGGGATCGAATCCACATGGAACAATGGTACACAATAGATTTCTTTTTTTTCTAAAGGCTAGGCTAGGTAACTATATATATTGGTAGCAAAGTAATCAGGTCAAGGAAATATTCCTTATTAGAAGGTATAAATGCAATATGGAAATATGGTAATAATGTAAATATGGAAATATGCTAATAATGTAAATATGGAAATATGCTACTAAGGTAAATATGGAAATATACTATTAATGTAAATATGCTAATAATGTAAATATGGAAACATGCTAGATCTAGGGTTTCAGGAAAGTGGATTATAGTAGATAGAAGTAAAAATGTATTTAATCATGGAACTCGAAATCTAATGTAAAAGACACCATCTCTCGCATGCGCACCTAATCTATTGATTAAGTCCAATGTCCCAGCTCTCGCTTGTTGACATGAAATGAGCGTCGATCGATGGCAATGATCATGTGTTGATCGATGGTTTCTTTAGTCAAGCGTTATGACCTAATTTGATAAGTTCACTAGATTGACTAAATCAACTCTCGTTTTTTCTAGCAACCTAGCTCAACAAAATAGATTTCAGTAGTAGACCATGCTCTCGCTTGTGCCTAAATATCCTATTATCAGGGTTCTAGGTAGCTACTCTATAACACAAGCAATAAACACAATTAGACTAATAGAGCTAATAATGACCTTAACAATTCTATTTTTTGGCTAATCCATCAATACCAATTATAAACCCTAAACCTAGTTTATAACTACTCAGACATAATTAAAGTAAGAATAATAATCTGAATAAAATGTATAGCTCCAATATTTGGATTTTAAAGCACAATTAGAACACTTAGCCCCCTAACACTAGCACACACAAGCACACGAACTAGAACACACACACCAGCACACTTTTTTATGGTGCAATACATTAAGTATAAATATAAAACCCTAAAGTCTAGGTCAAAAGTCGTCCAATGGTAATCATGTAATCTTGTGTAATGTCTCTAACTTGGGCTTGAAAGTCGGCTGTTTGCGAACTGGACATCGATCGAAGGCAGATGTGCAACATCGATCGATCTTGGTCATGTAACATCGGTCGACGCCTAAGTTGTGTCATCTATCAATGGTAATCTCGTACTTCAACTCTCTTCAATGATCAGCTACGGATTATTCATCTCCAAGTGCTCCAAAAGCTCCAAGTATGTCCATATATTTCGAAAACGTACTTGGACCTGTAAAGACCTCAAAACATTGCCTAGACACACATAACAGACCCTAAGTAGAGTCTATAACAGGGTCTAAAACTGGTAATAAATAGGCTATGTCACACTCATTATTGCTGATATGATAGACAAAGGACAAGATTCTTTGAAGGCTTTAACAAAAAAAGTGTGATGAAGCTGTAGAGAGTAGACATTGAGACTTGTTTTGGAGAAAGTTCTTATTAGGGTATTTTTTGTGTACAAGTGATTCGTACTCAGCTCTATAGAATGATAGGAAGAAGGAGACAAAACGTACTTGTACTTTCTCCTGCTTTAGTTGTTGATAAACCGGGAGATCCTGCCATTGGAGTATGGCCCAGTATATGTCGTTAATATCTTGACATCATCAGGGTACATGGATCGTTAGGCAGGAACTGCCTTGCTATATTGAAGATCGCATGGTCTTCCTGTTTCAGTTGATGATTCCAGCTTCTAAAGGTGTCTTCTAGGCTCTCGGCCGTGTCATGATGGAAGGTGTTTGGATTTATAGATGCATCCTTCAGTGGGGATTGTCTACGTACCCTTCAGTGAGGAATCAAGCCATTTGTAGTTCATATATTTGGAGGCACATAGCCTAGGTAGGCGCATATCCTAAGTGGGCGCATAGCCATTTTAAATGTGGCCTTGTGAGCACGTGGATCTATAGTTATAGGAGTCATCTGGTCTAGAGAGCGCATGGCCGGACCAGATGATAAACTAGTCGGTATGATACAGTGAGCATGGTGTGTCGATATGCGTCAGTGAGCATGGAATATTCCTGCTGATGGGCAATAGGTTGTGGCCTGAGCCAGTAGATATAGTTGTAGGCGTGCTGCAGTGAGCATAAAACCTGATCAGGTTGATAGTAATTGCATGGATTTGCCACTCATAAACATCTCGATGAAGATGGTCTTGTAGGTAGATTTATTACCTCTGCGGCTGTAGAATCGATGAGCTCTCGTGATCCCTCTTTAGGTTTAGGAAACCCATATATATAACAGAAGTTATGCTCTTCTCTTATAATTTGAAAATATTCATTATACCCTTAGATAATAAAATATTTCCATTTTTCTTAGCTCTAAGGAAGTTTTCCATTTATTTTTAGGCAGGAGAAATAACTTGACATGTAAGCCGGAACCCAGAGGCTGGAAGCCGGAACCCAGAGGCTGCAAGCCAGAACCAATAGTTTGGCGTCCTGCTCTAACTTTTAGGTTCTTTCTCCTAGATTATTTTCCCCAACAGTTTTCCCCTTATTTTCCGGTTTCATGTTTGAACGCGAGATATAACATGATTTTCTTCAGAGAGCTTCCGGAGTTGCATTATGTCCATAAGTTCCTTGTCGAATTGAAAATTGGACGTCGGCTCGCCTACCAAACTTGATGTGAAAGCTTGAGCCATCAAAGAGACTTGGTGGTAGTGCTTCAGTTTAAGTGAACATAGTCTAAAAAGGTTCATATGTTGATAGGAGATCAATAGCTTGGAGAATGAACGAGAATCCTTGGTTTGGTATAGACACATGGGCTAGATCAAGTAGATAGACACAAAACATGCTTCAGTGGGGATGCCTGTGGGAATGACATCATGGCCTGGAGCAATGTAGATAGACACAAAACATGCTTCAGTGGGGATGTGTTTGGTTCGAGTAATTGATGATCATGTTGATCCAGTTGCAATCGTTCAAACGATAGAAGTCATCATGTTTCAGGCTATCTTTGGATTCTGTGGCGCTGCACATTGGCATCCTAATCATGGAGTAGACATGGAGATTCTTAGCAGGAGAGTTACGTGGTTCGTGTTATATGGTGTTTTTGACACATTGTACATATGTTTCTAAAGTGTTTTCAGGTATTTACTCGAATGGTTAGAAAGTACAAACCGTCAGCAACAAAGGCCAACTAACACCATAATGGGCGACTACGGAAATCCAGAGCAAATCTCTGCTGAGATGCTCCAGATGCAGCAGACCATCCAAGTACAGCAAGCTTCTCAACAAGCTTCTCAGCTACAGCAGCAACAATAGGAGCAACCTGCTCTAATCGGGAAGAGAAACCTTCTGCGCAACTTCCCTACCACGCACTGTGCTATCAATCTACCTCCCTGCATACGGAAAAAAATTGAGATCAAGTCTGTGATGATCGCTCTGGTGCGCAGACAAAGATGTTCAATGAACTCCCGGCAGAAATTCTAATGGAGCACATTGAGAGTTTCGAAAAGTCTGTAGCTTTACTCGTGCGAATAGAGTACGACCAGACTACATCAAGTTTACGCTTTCCCATTCTCTCTTGATGGAAAGCCTTCTCCTTGGTGGAATTCTCTACCCACCAGCTCTCTTTCTTCTCTTGGAACAGGTCCGATCAGCGTTCATAGGAAAATTCTACACGAGGGAAAAAACTATAGCATTGAGAACAAGATCTCCTCCTTCATGCAACTCACTAATGAGACTTTTTGTGACACATGGGAGCGGTTCAATGACCACCGCAGAGAATGCCCTCACCAAGTGTTTTATGATGATTGCCTACTAGGTGTTTTCTATGATGGAGTCGACTGGGAATTCCGAAGTTCTCTGAACTCTGCGAGCAAGGGGATTTAATGACTCAGATGACTGAGGGAACATTTGAGCTGATTGAGACCATGGTTTCCAGCTCAGCCAACAAGAATCAAGAGACAGACCGCTCCAAAAAGTCAACAGTATTGACACTCAGAAGCTAGACGAATTGACAGCCAAGGTTGATCAGCTGGTTAAGAACAACCAAGGGCAAGTGTTAATCATGGAGGAAGCGACGGCTGAGCAGACTCAGATCACTCAAGAAACTGCTCCAGATACTGAAATGCGAGCAAAGGATCAGCTAAATCAACAGACATGGGTATGTGCAGAAGAACCAGACACAAGGTGCTGGATATCAGAAAGGTTTCCCCCAAAATTTCCAGGGTAAAACCTTTGTTTTCAGTCAGTCACATAACGGGTTCATGGGTCAGAATCAGAATCAGTACTACCAAAAGCCGCAGAGAAACCAGCAAGCTGCTCCAGCTACAGTGAGCGGTGCGCAAGATGAGCTGAAGAACCTAAGCAACATGATGCAGCAGTTGCTCAAGCATCAGCAAATTCAAGTCAAGGAACTAAATCAGGTTACCACAGACATCAACACCAGGATAGACAACATGTTCACTGAGCTCAATACAAAATATGATACTGTGAACAGACACATGTGTAGGCTTGATGTTCAGCTTCCTCAAACAGCTGAGAGTGTCAAGAGGCGACAAGGGATGCTCCCTGGAAAACTGATAAATATCCTAGGTCTGAGCACTGTAATGCAATAGAGCAGTTGTTTGCTGAGACTGCTTTAGGCTCATAAGAAAGAAAAGAGCACCATGCTTGCTCTGAAGCGATTTCTCCTAGCGAACCTGCTGATACTCCATCATCTTGAATCTGTGTTCCTAAGGTTCTCTATATTGTTCCCCCTAAAAATATAATGGATCCCATTAGTGCTGAGCAGCTGGCTGGATTTAAGAAGATGGTGAGTAGGCTTCCTAAAAAGATCTCATTTAAACATGCTTGGGAGATTCGACCCACGCATATGTGATAAATGATTTTACTCTATCTTAATCAAAGTAATATAGATGAGTGTCAATCCAATCCTAAGTGATCATAATGAAATGAGAATACAAGTATAAGCTTAATCTAAGTTCAATCAGTTTTGATGTGTGTAACGAAGTAAAAAGAGAATACATGTGTGAAAACTAGAATTATAAATCAATTGCGAGACAAAGAACCCATGGGTAGGGGTTTTGACTTTGGGTGATTAAGATCTAAGATAGATGTGCTGAGTGATGATTGTTGACCAATGGTAAACCATCCAAGCCGTCGATGCGATGGTGAAGTGTTGATGTTGACTGATGGTGGTTTCAAACTTTTCTAATCATTTGAAAACTGACTACACAGTGGGTTGCCTCCCACGCAGCACTTAGTTATAGTCTTATGCTTGACGTTTGGACTTCTGGACTAGTAAGGTGGTTCATCGAACAAATGTGGAAAGCAAGTATTCACACAATCTCTGTCCGTCTGAAACCATGCACTGATGAATCTCCTAACAGCTTCTTCTCCTCTGGTTCTCTGGTCGTCCATCCTTATATGAAAGATGTAGTCGCTGAAACATGTAGCAATCAAACCTGGATCCTTACCCACTTCTATCAGAGTAGCCTTGTTCTTGACTTTAATAGGTTCATAAAAATTATTTGAATCTATTAAGGATATATAAAACCTGTTTGTCTTCATGTCGCAGATAGCTCCCACTGTGTCCATGAATGCTCCTCGAAGGAGTACGGAAGAGCTCCAGTCATTCTTGATATCCATCACATGGAAGTCTACTGGGACTAAGGCGTTGCAAATCTGCACTATGACGTCTCTGGCTATCCCTCCTGAATTCACCTTGGAGCAGTCCACAAAAGTGAATGAATCACTGGAAGGTCCACTTTTAGGCTCAGCTTCTATGCCATAGCTCTAGGCATGATCCTGACTGATGATCCCGTATCGAAGAGGGCATTGGGATTCTCGTAGCTTTTGACAAAACATGGAACCACAAACTTTCCAGGGTCCTTTTTCTTCTTGAGAGTGATGCTTAGCTTCAGCTTCTCTCTAAGGCCATTGGACATGCGCTCCATGTCCTCATTCGTCTCCTTGGATTCCCTGAAAAACATCCACAATCTATGAGTATAGTACGTTTCGTCAAATTGAGTATCTAAAGGAATTCTAAAAACTCTTTTGGCAAGGCCATCCATCTCTTCGTCAGTTGCTTCTCTGCGCAGATGTTGAGGAATCTTCTGCTTCCTTCTGAATGTCTTTCTGTTTTCCATTGGCTCAGGTGTATCAGTGTTTTGACAAACAAGCTTGCATTCAGACTTGGTAGACGAACTGGTTCTGCTGTTGAAGACCGTCGATCGATGTTTGAAGACTCACACGAACTACAAATATGAGGGATTCGTCGATCGATGCCTGGAATGGGTGTCGATCGACACCAGTGCGAACTACCAAAAGATATAGCACTCTCTACTCGGAAATCTCCCTCTTAGAACTGTTCTCTCTTCACCTCTTGCCAAAAATCATCACCTACTAATGCACTAACGTGGTGTTTCTGACCAGCTTCCTCCTTCTCCTTAATTAGGGTCTCATGTCTCTGAATGCCCTCACTTGTCAGGACCACTTGATTCTCTATCTTCTAAGCATGAGTGCTTAGATTCGCAAACTTTGTGTTGAGGTTGATGTACAAAGCATTTATCTTTCCATTTAAATTCACAGTGATCTGCTGCTGCTCCAATAACTTGTCAACCATAGCTTCTAACTTGCTCTCATTAGTCTCTGGATGTGGGTTCGGATAAGAATATCCAAAGGTCTTGTTGTTGTAGTTGGTTCCTGATAAACTTCTGATCACTATCCAATTTTGCTTTGACTTCATCTATTTGCTCCTTGCTCAAAGCTGGAGCTGATTTCTTCCTCCCATAATCTGTATTCTTGGTGTTATTGCTATACACCAAGTTCTCAATAAGCCTTGTTGCTTATTTTGAACTCCTAGTGCTGAAATTCCCTTCACTAGCTGTGTCTAAAGCTGGTACTGCAGATCAATACCTCTGAAAAAGGAGCTAAGTAGTTGCACCTCATTCAAACTGTGGTGTGGGTAGTCTCTCTGGTACGACTTGAATCTGAACCAAGAGCTTCTGAATGATTCTCCAGTTTCTTGTGTGAATGTGGTGATTCAACTTTTCAAGTCCTCTGCTCTCGCATCATCAAAGAAATTGGATAGGACACAATCTAGATGCCTGTCCAAGATGTCAGAGATCCTGGTGGTAGTTTCTCAAGACAATGTGAAGCTTCTCCAGTAAGTGAGTACTTGAAGAGCTTACAAAACAAATAGTCCTAAGGAACTCCATTGGCTTTAATAGCAGATACAAGATCCTCAAACATCTCTAGATGGTCCATTGGATGCTCATGTCGCGATCCATGGTGGCGTGCCTGCGCAACACGTGCGAAGAAGGACAGTTTGATCTCAAAGTCGTTCCTCTAGAAAGCTGGAGGATGAATAGCGGTCTGTTAGCATAAAACTGGTCTGGATGATTGTAGTCTGCCAATGTCTGTTCAGCCGCATGGGAATTAGCTTCAGGTCGAGCTACTGCAGCCTCTGCTTCTACTTTTGGTTTAGGGATTAGTAAATTACAGTAATGAAAAGCCTAGACTAAACCTAGAAAATAAATCTAATGGCGATCCTTGCTCCCCGGCAACGACACCAAATTTGACAACGTGCAGGTTAAGGTTTATGTTCTTAATAATACAATCCATCAAATTAAACCTACGAACTACTCTTGCCAAGAGAGGTCAAATTGCAGTACTTAGGGATCGGATATACAGAGAGCGAGGGCACAAAATAGATTTCTTTAGCTCTAATGGTTAAGCTAGGCAAACTATAAATAACGGTTTTGATTGTAAGTCCATCAGGAATAGGAAATTATCTAAAATACTAAAGCAAACTCAAATATGGAAAAAGGGGGTTCCAATACAATTTGTGAAGGAGTTCAGATATTTTCTCCTAAACTACTGAAAAGCTTAATGCAATAAAACTAATATCTGTAAAATAAAATGTGGTCTCTCTTTTTCTCTCCTTTTTTTTCTGCCTAAGCAATGAAAGAACCTATATAAACTAGGTCAAAACTCGTCCAGTGGCATTCTCGTAATTTGTCTTGACTTGGGCTTGAAGTTGGCCAATGCTCTGCGAGTGGGCCATCGATCAACAACAAGGATATATCTTCTGAATATTCTAACAAGCTCCATGGTCTCCATAATGCTTGAGATCATACCTGGACCATTAAAGACTCTAAAACACAATCCAGATGCACATAATAGACTCCAAATGATGGTCCAAAACAAGTAATTAACAAGGTATATCAGAATGCGAAAGTGAAAGATAAAGTCCAGAAGAAAATGGTCGAGGGTGATCCTACAATGACTTTGATACCTCGCATGTGTGATAGGAACTCCATTGAGTATGAGGTAAAGTTCAAAGGTACCTCTAATCCATTTTCTAAAGATAAAGAGTTATTCTCACACATGAGCTGGAAGAGAAAGGGGAAGCTGCTGTAAAAGGGTTGTTGAGCAGTGTTTTGAAGCTGAACTTATCTGATTGTTCAGCTTGTTTTGGAACAAGCGCTCATGCTCAACCTGACTGAACCCTATCACCAAGTCCTGATAGTCACTTAAACCACGTGCTTGGTGGGAAGGAATCTACTGGTAAGTGTATATATCATCAGAATTTGTTTTTTTACTTATTTTTGGTTTTAGTTTATTGAGTCTCAGCTCAAAAAAATATCAGAAAACCCGAGATGCTTCAAAAATTCTGGGTCTCAAAACGGAGCACCTATCACTTTAAAAGGAGCGGCTGCTCCAGGCGGAGATCTGAAGATAAAGAATCTACTCTCATAAAGATACTGGGGTTCCAATACAAAGCTCCCAAAGGAGTTATGAATCTTCTCCCCTAAAACCCCTAAAACTATATTAGAAAACTAAACTCTCAAGGAACTCCTTCTCTTTGTAATACATAAAAAATAAATATAAAACCCTAAAATTTAGGTCAAAACTCGTCTAGGGCATCTTTGTCATTTATCTCTAACTTGGGCTTGAAATTGGCTGTCTTTGATTTGTCTGTCGGTCGATGGCAAATGTGCAACATTGATCGACCTTGGTCTTGTAACATCGGTTGACGCCAAGGTTGTGTTGTCGATCGACGAATTTCTTGTACTTCGACTCTCTAAATGATCAGCTATGGATTCTTCTCTTCTAAATGCCCCAAGAGCTCCACGTATCTCAATATATCTCGAAAAGGTACCTGGACGTGCAAAGACTCTAAAACATAGTCTAGACACACATAATAGACCCTAAATAGAGCCTACTATAACATGGCCTAAAACTGGTAATAAATAGGCTATATCAGTTGTGCTTGCTGCTACTTATGTTCTTGGTTTTGCTTTGTCGCAAATATTTTTTGATGTTTTTCCATGGCTCACTTGGTTCAACGGAAACTGGGAGAGATGCTTTGATGTTTGAAGATTTCTCGTATAATTTTTGACTGGCTAGGTATGCCCCTAGCAATTAGACGAATCTTAGATCATCGTTTGCCTTTTGGACGATTTCGATGGGTCATTTCATTACCTTATGTCGCAAGGGTTTGCTTTCTCCGAAGCATTTTCTTGATGCCGAGGCAAAAAAAAAAATTGAAGTGTGGGAGTATACGAGTATAGTATACGTACTTACTCCCTCCCTCTTTTTTATCTTTATTTTTTTACGAAATGTAATGCATGAACCAATCTTTGGAAGGGTTATGTATGTTTTTTTTTCAAGCATTGAGATCAATTTAAAGACAAAATTGGGATTGTGATCTTCAATTTTTTTCACGTTGATGACTTGGAATACGTCGATTTTAACAAAATTGCTAGGAACAGGTCGGTTTTAAGACGACAGTTTTGTCTCTAGTTCTTTCTTCCTTTAGGAAGAGAGCTGAATATGCTTGAATACGTTGTGATCATATCTAGTTTTTCGAGAGTTTAGATCGGTTAGCAAGATCTGTCTGAACAGTTAAGGAACAATAGATCGAGATAGGAAAAATCGCCTAAGACTTAGTTCGCTAGACTATCAACCTAGAATTTTTGTTCCCTAAATTTTACAGAAACTCTGCAGCGTTTTTATTTCTTAGTACTCTCGTACGAAAGTTACCAAGTTTGATTTCAAAAATTTCCAAGTGGAACATACCGTAGTCTTCTCAGAGATTAGGGTTTGCCTCTTCTCCGTTTTGCTTTCTTGTTTACCCTTCTTCTCCTCGTGTTTGTCCCCCCCGTTTTTCTTTGTTGTTTACCCTTCTTCTCCTCGTGTCTGTACTTTCCTGGCCGTGTTTAGGGTGAAGCCCGTCTTGCGGTTTTGGTTCATGAATTCATATTTTTCGATCTGGGTTTCAATCTCTGTATCGTTAGTTTTACAAAAACGAATATGTATCTTGTCGAAATCCTTTTGGAATTTTAGGAATAGCCAAGGGTTATCAGGAGATGCCAATGGTGATTAGGAATACTCGTAGGGTGATGAGGCTTTGGTGAGAGGTCATGGGTGATGATGTCTGAGAGAGAGGATGGTGAGATCATGGATAGAGGCTGTTGGGCGAAGTTAACTTCTTAGCTCGTGCTCCATCTCTTTTCTTCTCCGAGAGTCTTTTTCCTCGATCTTTATTGAGTTATGGAAGGTTGTTGAATTGTTTTTCAAATTTATTTACAAGAATCGTTCCGCAAATGTTGTCAAATTTACTTTAGGAAGGCTGTATCGTAAAATAGTGTATTGTTTAACTCCTCAAAAAAAAATTTCGTAAAATATGACCAAGTTTAGTTTTGCGAAAGTTGTTTGGTAAAAAGTTGTCGAGACTGATTCTACAAAAGTTATTTCGCAAAATTTTATTAAGTTTAAATTTATGAAAGTTATTCTGAAAAATGTTATCGAGTTTAATTTTATGAAAGCTTTTCCGCAAACATTTTTTGAGTTTGGTTGTTCGAGAGATGATTTTTTTAAAAAAAACTCACGCATTGCGGTTGTTCCCAAATTTAGTTTCTTAGTATCAGAAAATGTAGCAGCGATGAGCTTAATTATCACAATCAAACTTAATTGGATATTTTTTTGTTTCCTTAGGATTGATCCGACGGAATTTTGAGTAGTTTTTCCAAAGTAAGCTTAGTATACAAATATCGGGAATTCGCTGACTATGTTGCTTGATTTTTCAAAAATCTGATATTTCAGAAGACGTTTAGCAGTGAGGGATATGATATCCCTTTTGCTTTGTTTCGTCCTCGTCAGCCGTTTTAGTTTTCGGGTGATACTATGTAAATCAACTTTGTTTCTCCGAAAGGTACCCGAAAGAAGTAGAACAGTAGGTGATTGGCAACCCAATTTTCTGTGCTTCTGTTTCTGCAAGTAATCTAGAGTTTCTCTGCGACTTCGGGAAGCAAGTGTTATTTATCCAAAGACATTTACGGAAATTATTTGGAAAAATTGCAATGGTGAGTTATATACCCAATTTACTGCGCTTCCTTTTTTCTGTTAGTAATCTAGGGTTTCTCCGTGGTTTTGAGGAGGGTAACTTTTATTTTTTGGAATTTTTTTTTGGAAAACCCTTACGCGTTGAGATTTCTCCAACATGGTAATGAGACGAATTTTATGGGGTTTGATATCTTTTATCGTTGGCCATATTGTTTAGACAGAGAAATCACGAGATCGTTTTGGTGCTCTTGTTGTGGTGAAAAGTCACGACTAGGTATTTGATTTTGTCGAACGCTGTGGAGTTTGCGTTAAAGTTAGCCATAGGAGCAGTCGCTGCTGAAGTTGTTTTACAAGAATTCTTGCGAGCTGAGATTTTGTCTTTTGTATTTGTAGACAGGTCACAATCAAGAGTTTTGCGACCGTGTGAGTAAGAGTAATCTGCCCTCCCCCCCCCCCCCTCCTTCTAGCGCCAAACTATGGGAACCGGAATTCACAATGTTGACTGTAGTGAGCAGAGGAAAGCAAATAATACCTTATTTTCCTTGAGGTCCGGATTCTCTGTGAGAGCCAACGACAAGGGACCAAATAAATCTGGAAAATACAAAAAGATTACAAAATGAATTTATAAGAAAGTATATCTTTATTTTGAATTCGTGTAAGAGCATTACGATCATTAAAAAGGTTATAAAAGCTTTGGCTGCAAGAGATTTCAGCGAGGTTTTTAGTTCTAACTACCTAAACCCTAAACCTAGTTTAGTCACAACTCAATAACAAAAGATGAAAAAGATACAAAAAATGTTTTTGTTGATTTAAGACCGAACCTTATGGAAAGCTGCCAATGTAGCCTTTCAAGGATCAAGACGAACGTAGTTCCATTAAAAGAGTGGAACAAGAGAACGAACTACATGTACGAGTTCTTCTAGTAACCAAGTGCCAGTCATAGAAACCGAGCTTGTCGAGATTATAGCCTAAGGTTTCTAAGTGTTAATATTTCTAAGAGCTAGAAATCATCCTTGTGATCCTTGTCTTGGATGCTCTTATATATGCCTCCAAGGTCAGTCGTATTTCCTTTTCTGCCCCTGATTTAAGTCTATCTCTTCGTGGAAATCTTCTTTATCCTCTCGATCTTTAATGATTATCTTTGAAACTTGACATATATATTCTTTTCCATTTATCTTTTGTAGAAATCAAGTAAACCATCATTGTAGTTTGGGCTCATTCTCGTCTATAATCGTAAGTGGGCTTTTATCGCGTTTAAGACCTTTTCGGGCTGTCTTTCGAGTTATAATTTTATAATTTCTTTTGGAAAAATCACCTTTTATACGATGTTGGTTTCTATACCGTTGGTCAGAAAAATGGTAAAACCAATCATATAGTTAAGATAACAATGGCGTTGAGTTACCTATTACCGTTTTATACAATATGGGTTAAGATAAGGACCAGTTTGATCAAGACTCGAAGGAGAGGACGGTCTTGTCTCCCGTTGTGACAAGACACGATGCGTGTCTCATCACTCACGGTCGAAGAGACTTGGTGACGGTCTTGTCTTCTGTGCGCAACGAGACGTTGTACGTGTCTTATCTTCCATGCGAGATGAGACTTGATGACGGTCTCGTTGCCCGTGGGCGACAAGAATTGGTACATGTCCCGTTGCCCACAGGCCACAAGACTTGATGACGGTCTCATCGACCTTGGGCGACGAGGCATGGTACGTGTCTCATTGCCCGAGATGTGGTGCGTGTCTCTTCTCCCACGTGCGATGAGACTTGATGATGGTCTCGACGACCGTGGGTGAGGTTTTAGTTCTTGCTTTCTTCTTTACTTCGAAGAGTGGAAACACGTCCGCGGTGGTTTCTAGTCATTGATTCCGTCGTGACCGATTTTGACCCAAAACACGTATAAACTTCTTGCGCAGTACTTTTCTTGTTATGTAATATGACCCCTGCCTGAGAATAAGAGTGTAAGCTTATCAGGTAGTACTTTGCATTATATGTAATATGATCCCCTCATAAGAGTAAGCATGTAAGCTTGTCGGCTAGTACTTTGCATTTTTTTATTGTCTCATGCATGGTAGTAGGCTCTTGAGGTTTCATGCAAAAATTACTATATTTGACTGCATACTATGGCTTGTGCTAGACCACTCCCACGACTGTAATATATTTTTCATGTGTCATATATGTGGATTTTCACTTATGCGCAAGATCATAGGGTCTGGTAATCTCTCTTATAGGTCTAAGTTGTCGTGATCTAGGTTAGAGACTCCCATATTCAGAAATATAGAAGAATCCTCTTTAGTAGAAATCTTCCATTTTCTCCGGAGGCAGGGATGGAGCTGGATATTAGCCGAGATTTCTTTAGTCAGGGATCTGAAGGCCGTCGTCCTGCGTGGAAGCACGTGTAATGACTCCCTGGATTGATGATTCCTGAAAATATTTTCCTTTTATCTTTCGATTTCATGGGTGAAGTCGGGCGAAAACATGTGCACTTTGATTGACTATTGTAGAACCTCCTCAACATGTATATCATGAGCAGGACGTCGCTTCTTTAATGTTATTTCCAAGTTGTTACGGCATGTACCATGTATAAACCCGGGAGTGAAGATCTTAGTCATAAATAGTCGATGGATGAATGCTGCACAATAAGCTTTTGCAGACACGGAGGCTGACGAGATCAATTAATTTAAAAGGATCCATGATCCTACTCTCACATTTCAGGGGATTACGAGTTTCGTTTGTTAGCGTAGGGCCTAGATGGCAAATATCATTCTAGTTGTCTGATTCAAATGGCGCATGGCTTGATCAGGGGAATGAATCATTGATGTACTGCAGGGGGTCCATGATCTCCTTTCCTTAGTTGATGGTTCCTGGCCTTCACCAGGTATTTTGTGTTGTAAAATGCTACAATGGGCATACATCGTTGTCAGGCTGACAAAGATCACGTGTATATGTTGGAATCTTCCTTAAGTGATATGTTTCCACACCTTGAACCCGAAATTCTTGATCTCAGATTCTCATTACAGTGATTAACAAGATCCATCTTTTTAGTGCATGACCTTGGTGGCACGTAACTACATGTTTACTGGGTCTGTGGGAAACGAAATCCACACTGTCAGTTTTCGAATATTAAGGAAAGTCAAGAGAACCCGACTTCCCCAGAGGTCCCAGATTATCTGCGCAAACACGCGAAAACGAAAAAGAAAAATACAACAGAATACCGCTAATCAGTTGCACAGAGGCATTTCATTGATTGATAGAAACAAAGATATAGGATTTTTCGGAGAACAAAACGAGTAGAACCTAGCTAACAAAGAGAATCTCAGAACAGAGATGGAGAAAGATTTAAGTAAAGTTTCGAGTATGTTGCCGTGTATATTCTAAATTCTTCTAAGCTAGCAGAGTTATTCTAGGTCTCAGTCTTTGGATCCCCTGGCCTTTAGCCCTTCCTATATATGCCTTTTGGTCGGTTCATTTTTTCCCTTTTTTCCCCTAGATCAAGTTTATCGCTTCGCGGAAATATTCCTTTTATCTCGTTCTTCATCATCATCTTGGAAAATTGACATTTATCTTTTGAACTTTACATTTATCTTCTCCTGCAATACAATAGGAAAACGGTCATAGGGATTAAGCTTTATTTAGCATAAACTCGGGAGTGGGCCTTTAGCCATGTTTTAGACCTTCTCGGGCTGTTTTTTGACTTAAGCGTTTTTACGATATATCGAAAGACCGTTTCTGCAATGACATCATTCCAAAGAAGGTTCGAATTCCCCGTATAGTTGAGGTAGCATTAGGTGTTTAGTTAACCTTTTCCATCTTATATGACTAATTCTAACCTTGTACGAGAAAATAAATCCTTTAAGTCGTACAGTTCAAATGGTAACTTCGATCGAGATAAAAACAGAATGAATCCTTCCTGACCCCGAAAATGAGGCTATGAGGACAAGATAAAGATGAATTGGTTAGTCCACCTCGCCAAATGGGCGAGTAGATCATCATTCTTGGTCCAACTTGCCGAATGGGCGGGTTGACCGTTGTGGTTGGCCCAACTCGCCCTTTCGGCGAGTTGACAGTCGTTCTCGGTCCAACTCGCCAGTTTGGCAAACTGGACTAGTCCAACTCGCAAAATGGGCGAGTTTACCGTGGTGGTCGGCCCAACTCGCCAGTTTGGTGATTTGACCATGATGGTCGGCCCAATTCACCGAACGGGCGAGTCAAATGATTGAGACCCGCGGTTGTTTCATTGTTTTGATATTCAGGATCTGTTTACTCGAGGACTTGTCATGTCATTTCTTATAGAATTTATTTGAAACTTGATTTCGTTTTCCCCGTCCTTCTTCTCTTAACTCTTTTTTCTAAAGAGGACATTTTCCAGGAAGTTTCAGGCGTTGGTTTTGTCGTAGCCAATTTTGACAATAACAGTTAGCCCCCAGCTTGTTAGAACCGTTGTGTTCTTACGAGCGATTTAGACAAGTAGAGTAAGTTAGGCGGAATCCAATGTTTGAAAATCCGGAGGCGAAATAGTGAATTTTCTTTTCGAAGTTTTTTTTTTATTTTAATGCAAAAAAATCTCTTCAGGTTTTGTTTCTCCTATAAGTATTGGGGTTCCATTCTTCATTCTCTCAAATTTCAAAATCTTCTCTGCACTTCTCTCTTTATAAAATTTTCCCACCAAGATGAATTCTTCCAGCAGCGCTCAGAAGAGTTGTGGTGACGAGGTGGGCAACGCCGTCGGCGCGAGTTTGTCGGACGCGAGTTTGTCGGACCTTTCTGCCGCCGGGGCAGTTCCAGCTCACATTACGGAGTTTCTTTCCATTCAAAATGATTTGGCCCGTCTCGAGGCTGAGGAGATTGCGAACCCCACACGCGGCGCGTGTTTGAAACCTGCCACTCCGGCCAATGCCTTGATCCCCGAGGTTTCCCCCGTACGTGATGCCGTTCCTGCTGAAGGAGTAGTCGCTGAGGAAGAATCGGTACCTGAGGTCGAGGTTCAGCCATCAGATTCCTCTATGACTCCGGTCCAGTCATCGATGTAGAACCGGTTCACGAGTCGATGCCGCATCCTTAAGTTAAGAGAGTAACCGTATTAGGCTTGCCTGCTCCTAGCACGATCCAAGCTGCTGCGCCGAGGAGTTGCCAAAGGACCTGTGCTAACCCTGAATCAGCTAAAACGAGGAGGTGCACCAAAGATTCTGGGGCTGGTCCTGTGATGGCGTCCGGTTCAGACCTGCCATCATAACACCGCGCCAAGGTTTGTTTTGATAGAAAAAACTTCACGGCCCTTTTAGCACGTGTACATTGACCGTTTCTTAGCTGCCACCTTTTCTTTGTCTCGCAGTTTTTTTTGTTGGTCGATGGGATGATCAGCGAGTGTGGGTCAGAGGCCGGGCGTCTTGCTAAGGAATTATCAGAGTTGTGAGAACGATAGTTGCAGCTTGAGGGGAAGTTGAAGTTATCAAGGATTCTCATTCCCTTCAAGTAACTCGATTTGAGCCTCGGATTGGTGAACTCGAGCGGGATCTTGGGAAGACTGTGTGCTCTTTGCTTAAGGAAAATGGGGCGAAGGCGGCCAAGTCCTCGGATTTGCGGCGACTAAGGCGTAAAGTCAAGAGCAGGGAGGGATCGACGGTTTGCACGATCGAAGAAGCTAAGGAAGCCGTGCTTTCCGAGTTCCATACACGCTTGGCGAGGATCGCTGACTCCCTCGACTCCCTAGTGATCGTCCACGTTAGGGACTTGGCTCTGGCAGGCATCGAAGGAGGGATGAGCGAGGTCCAGTTGTTTTCTAGTGAGGCACCTCCGTCTCCACGGGCGAAGGAGTCTAAGCTTTTTGCTCGTAAAGCGGAGTTAGTGGATGCGGAGGGAGAATTTGATTTGATCCTTGCGGGCCTGAAGTATGAGTGCGTTCTTCCCATTTCCTTAGGCGATCCTGAGGATCAGGATCCCTTAGTCGAGGAGGACGGAGACTGCGCGATCCCAAAGTCGGATGGGGTGACTGGGAAATGCAAGGTTCCGCGTGCAGATAATGATTGAGTTTGTAATCGTATGAGAATCTTTTTTTTTTGTTTTAGTTCCGGCCAAGCGCGGCCGTGTTTTATTTCAGGACTGGCCGCTTGTGGCTTTGAATCCATCTCGCTTCTGCGACTTTTAAATGAATTTCATTTTTCATTGTCAAGAACTTATCAAGCTAGTTTTCATCTTGTAATCTAACTCTTGGTGAAGAGCTATATTCGCAGTCTGTTTCGAGGATTTCCCGCAGTCCATAAGCTTGCAAGATTCCTAACGGTGCTTGACTATTGGCTAAGAGGCAAGTTTTGGTATCTCATATCATGGTGCTCGATACTATTCCTAGAGACATTAGAGACCCGTGTTGTGACACTCCCTCTAAGAAGGAACCGAAAGGAAGGAACCACCATTATTTGCAGAGGAGAAACACTCGATCCGAGTTAGAAAAACTCTATCATCAGTTGCACCCCTTCTGCACGGAAATAACTTATCTCAACTTTACGGTGAGGACAATGCCGCCCCTTCCAACTTTGAGAAATTAGTTGAGTTCTATGATGTGATGAACCAGAACGATCAACGATTTAGGGAAAGCGATGGTAATTTCACAAACGACTACGACACCACTATGGACAAATACAAAAGAAGTTCAAAGTCAAAAATGAACCAAGTCTTCACTGGAAACCGTAGAATAGCTGCCTACCTCAATGAGAAGTTAAACTTGATATACTCATAGATGAAAGAAAACTTAAGATAAACGACAACCAAGTGGCGAGCAACGCTATGTCTATCAGGAAAGAGGACATATTCTTACCTGGTAAAACATACATTAACCCCAGGAGCCATTGCAATGTTGTAGCTTTACCAAGAGGTCGACAACTCAACCCTAGCGTTAAAGAAAGCATCACCATACATGAATTCGAGAAAATCACGATGGATGAAAAAGAAAAATCTCATTCTATCCCGCTCGAAATTTACGCGAAAGATCTCGAAATCCTTCCTGAAACTGAATCATTGGGCAAAAATGACGACCTTGAGGAGTCAATTATCGAACCTAAGTGAAAGAAAATAGACATGGGATACATTGATCGACACCCCGTATTTGACATCGATCGACACCCTTTTATCGAAAATTGATCGACGCTCTGATCCAGAATCAACCAAAACGGTTAAGACAAGGATCTACCAAGTGAAAGCCCCCTTTCCTTCAAAAAACGGTAAGCAGAAGAAGAAGCAGTTAGAAAAAGCAATATGCAAGAATGAGTTTGACAAAGTAAACATTGAGATGCCACTAAGCGATGCCATTCACATCTCGCCTGCTATTAAACAGTATGTTAGAGATGCAGCATCACGAGGATTCCAAGAATCGGAACACTGCATGATGATGTTATCTGAAGAATTGCGAGAAATTATTCAAGGAAAAACTCCAATTAAACTCCCTGATCCCGATAGTTTCGTTTTGGACTGCACTATTAGCGATGAGAGATTTCAAAGACCCCTCTGCGATTTTAGGCTCTAGTGTCAACATGATGCCTTATTCCCTTGCGGTCGCTCTCGGGCTATCACAGTTTCAACCTACCAGGGTCACACTCATTTTAGCAGATAGATCCACTAGGATTCCGGAAGATGTACTTGAGGATGTACCCGTACGTATTCATAACTGCGATATATGATATAGCCTATTTTTACCAATTTTAGACCATGTTATAGACTCTATTTAGGGTCTGTTATGTGTGTCTAGGCTATGTTTTGAGGTCTTTACAGGTCCATGTACGTTTTCGAAATATATGGAGATACTTGGAGCTTTTGGACCATTTGGAGAGGAATAGTCCATAGCTGATCATTGAAGAGAATTGAAGTACAAGATTACCATCGATCGACGATACAACGTAGGCGTCGACCTATGTTACATGACCAAGATCGATCGATGTTGCACATCTGCCATCGATCGATGTCCAGTTCGCAGACAGCCGACTTTCAAGCCCAAATTAGAGACATGGCACAAGATTACAAGATTACACTTGGAAGAGTTTTGACCTAGAATTTAGGGTTTTATATTTATACTTTATGTATTGCACCATGCTAGATGTGCTAGAGTTAGGGGGCAAGAGTTTGTATGTGTGTGCTAGCATTTGCTAGTGTATTCTAAGTGTGCTTTGAAACCCCATTATTATTCTTACTTTAATTATGTCTTAGTAATTGTCAACTACGTTTAGGGTTTATCAATGGTACTGATGGATTAGTCAAAAAATATAATTGTTAAGGTCATTATTCGATCTATTAATATAATTGTGTTTATTGCTTTTTTTCTAGAGTAGCTAACTAGAACCCAAATAACAGGATAGTTAGGCAAAAGCGAGAGCATGGTCTACTACCGGAATCTATTTTGTTGAGCTAGGTTGCTAGAAATGAACGAGAGTTGATTTATTCAATATACTGAACTTATCGAACTAGGTCATAACGCTTGACTCAAGAAACAACCGAACTAGGTCATCAACCGGCATCAGAAATCAAACATCGAACGAGACCAGATCTCTAGCATCGACCGATATTTATCATATACCATCGATCGATAACACCTCATCCACATCGATTAATGATAGCAGACAAATTAAGATGGTTACGCCTATAATTTTGGTTCAGAAGGTGAATGGAGACTTGCATGACCTCAACGGTCATCTGCGTAATGAAGCAGGTCGAAGGATAGACAATCAGGGGGCTATAAACCCTGAAGCAGAAGCAGACGATGCAATAGCTCAACCTGAAGCTAACGCCCAAGCTGCTCAACCTAAAGCTAACGCCCAAGCTGCTCAAAGAACGCTGGCTGACTACGACCGTCCAGACCAGTACTACGCCAACAGATCCACCATTCGTCCTCCAGCTTTTCAGAGGAACGATGTTGAGATCAAGCCCGCTTACTTCGGACTTGTAGCGTAGACGCCTTACCATGGGTTGCGACATGAGCACCCTATGGATCATCTGGAGCGATTTGAGGATCTAGTGACTGCTATAAAAGCCAATGGAGTTACTGAGGACTATGTTTCCTGTAAGCTCTTCAAGTACTCATTTACTGGAGAAGCTTTATATTGGCTTAAGCAGCTACCACCAGGATCTCTGACATCCTGGACTGACATTAAGAACGCTTTCTTGCGTAACTTCTTTGATGACAGAAGAGCAGAATATCTGAGGAGCAAGATTGCTACTTTTTCACAAGAGCCTTCAGAGTCTTTCAGAAACTCATGGATCAGATTCAAGTCATACCAGAGAGACTGCGCACATCATTGGTTCAACGAAGTGCAGCTTCTTAGAACTTTCTTCAGAGGTATTGGACTGCAATATCAGATTAATTTGGACATAGCTAGTGAAGAAAATTTCAGCACTAGGAGCCCTGAAGAAGCTACAAGATTGATTGAGAATCTGGCATCTAGCAGCAGTACCAAGAACACACATTTTGAGAGGAAGAAATCAACTCCAACAATATGCAAGGAGCAGATTGAAGAGGTAAAATCAAAGCTGGATAGTGTCCAGAAATTTTTCAGAAAACATATTACTTTTGCAGAGGTACAAGCGATAGAGTCTTGAGACGATGAGTATGAAGAAGAGGATGTGAACTACATTGATGGGAATGGTTTTCAGAGACAAGTGAATCCATGTTTCAGCAGGAATTCCTATGGTACTGGTCAAAGGAGTAACTTTAATCAGAATTCACAGAGAAAACCCTCCAACAACGTCAAGACATATGGATCTTCCTACTAACAAAATCCTCCTCCAGAAACTCAGGGGAGCAAGATTGAAACAATGGTTATAGAGTCTTAGAGGGACAGCAGAAGATGAATGTGGATTTCAACGGAAAGATAGATGATTTGTACCTCAACCTCAACACCAATTTTGAAAACGTCATCACTGATGTGAAGAAGTCAGAGAATCAAGTGATGCAAACAAGTGAGACCATTAGGAGACATGAGAGCCTGATTAAGGAGAAGATGGAGACTGGGCAATGGAACCACGTCAGTGTATTGATTGATGTGGATTTCTGGCAGGAAGTGAAACCCAAAGACAGCAACTTTCGTGTGGAAAACCCTATATCACTCGGCAATTTCCATCCGCATCAATCGATGCAAGACAACGAGCATCGACCAACGGCAAAACCTACAGAAATGATATCCTCATGCGAATGAATTAACATCAATTGACACCATGCTCACGATCTCGATCGACATAGCGACGAAGGAATCCATTGACACTCCATGCCTGGCCTCGATCGACAGCGTGGAAACCCAGTCCGATTGCCCAACCTCAACGCAAGTCTGATCGTGCGTCCCACATCAACAATTTCAGAACACAACACAAACACGTCTGAATCTACAGATCTTGATAGAGAAGACGAGGGACACTCAAGGAGGAGGCAAAAGATCCCAAAACATCTACGCAGAGAAGCCAATGAAAAGGAGATGGATGACTTTGCTAAAAGAGTTTTTAAAATTCCCTTACTTATATCTTTTGATGAAGCTTATTATACTCACAGATTATGGATGTTTTTCAGGGAAACAAGGGAAACATATGATGACTACACCTGATCTCTTTTGACAAGAGTTATTGTTTGGTTGTTAGGATTATGGGTTAATTTGGCAGTTGTTTGTTTAGGAGATTATTACCCTATTAGAACATAAAACCACACCCACGTCAAATTTGGCGCCGTTTACGGGGAATATTGACCGCCATTAGAATTATTTTTTAGGACTTAGTCTCGGTTTGTTACTTTCAAAGTTACTGAATTTTCTTTTTCTTTGTTTTTTAGGTGCATGCAAAAGAGTATTTGGAGCAACAAAGGAGAAGACTTACTTTTCTCTGACCCACAACAACTCGAACGCATGATCCACAAAGAAAGATGACAAGCGTCTATCGACGACATACCTTCAGGGTCGACGACACTTCTTTACAGACAGCATCGACCGGCATCAGAACTCAACCTTCAACCGATATCAGATCTCTAGCATCGACCGATATTGATCATATAGCATCGACCGATATTGATCATATAGCATCGATCGACATCACCTCATCCACATCGATCGATGACAGCAGACGAGTTTAGATGGTTGCACCTATAATTGTGGTTCGGAATGAGAATGGAATCTTGCATGAACTCAACAGTCATCTGCGCAATGCAGCAGGTCAAAGGATAGACAATCAGGGGACTATAATCCATGAAGCATAACAAACGCTGCAATAGCTCAACCTGAAGCTAATGCCCAAGCTGCCAGAAGTATAGAAATTTCAAAGCCAACCAGGAGACTATGGATCAAATTTATGTTTGAAAAGATACTGACGGAGCAACAGAAGATGATTGTGGATTTCAATGACAATTTAGATTTCCTGTACCTACACCTAACACAAAAATCAAAGATATCAGCATCCATTTGGAAAAATTGGAAAATCAGATGAAACCCTTACGAGATACGAATTTATGGTCAAAGAAGGGGAAGAGACTGGGAAAAAGTATCACGTCAATGCTGTGATTGATGATTATTTTTGGGTAGAAGTCAAGAAAGAGAAGCCACAGAAGAAAGGAAATCCGAGTTCGTTGATCATACCACAAAAGAATCGATCGACACAAGCTACTACGAAGCGATCGATTGTTCTTGTTAACTCGACGGAATTGGGGATAGCTTCACGCGTTGTTCGACGGAGAGCCCACATAATCGATCAATGGTATCCAGTGAAAAACCGAGTTGATAGATCAAAGGCCATGAATACGAGTGTAATGAGGAATCGGTAAATGGAGAATTGATCGACACCCAACCCCTAGCATTGATCGACAGTCTTGCAAATCAACAATCGATCGACACCCACCCTTTATCATCGATCGACACCCATATCCCAGAACCGATCCACACTCACCATGCTGATTACGATTGTGGGAACCAAAATTCGCACTGTCGATTTCCGTTGAATTAGGAATGCAGGGTAAACCCTAGTTTCCCAGAGGTCCCATGTATCTGCTAAACCACACGCCAATCAATCAGAATACGAAGTAAAAACGAAAAACAAAGTAAGAATCGAAAAGAGTGTAAATAGATGTCTTATTCCGAATTTGTGTATGAGCGTTTACAACAGGATAGGAGCCTAGGCTATGAGAGCTGTCAGCGAGATCCCTAGTTCTAATAACCTAAGACAGCAAAACCCTACTTGAGTCGCAGCTCGAATAACAAAAACGGAAAGTTGCCTAAATGCTCTAAGTGCTAAGCTATGTTTGCTGTGACTGGAGATTTTTGTGTGTCTTTAGCATCATCAACCTTGAAGTCCTTATATACTCCGATAGAGGCGGTTTGCTCTTTCCCATTCTGCCACTGGTCGAATTTATCGCTTCGCGGAAATATTCCTTTTTTCCTCGATCTTCATGATTATCTTCGGAAACTTAACATTTATCCTTCAATCTTGACATTTATCCCTTTGAAATTAACATTTATCTTTTCCTGCAAAATAAAAGATAAACAGTCACAAAGTTTGGGCTTGATTTCGGATAAAATTGCGAGTGGCCTTTAGCCGAGCTTTAGACCTCGTCGGGCAGTCCTCCAACTTACGTGTTTCTACGATTTTATCGAAATAACATTGCTAATACGATGTCGTCCAAGAGTTAGGATCTTTCATATGAATCATGTGACTCTATTTGTTTAGTTAACCGTTATCGTCTCATACGATCGACCTGATCCTTTTTCGAGAAAATGAGTTCTTTCGGTAAGGTTCCAATGTCAATCCCGATCGAGACAGAACAAAGATAAGTACAATCAAGTATTGAAAGAGGGAGTTTAAAGAGGACATTGTGAAACTGGATTGATTTTATCTAACTTGCAGAACGAACGGGTCAGAATACTCGTGTCGTCTATCTCGCCCGTTTAACAAGTTGGACTTGTCCAGCTCGCCAGTTGGCCGTGTTGTGCCTACCAAATCGCATGTACAGTGAGTTGCCCTTGTCATGGCATCGAACTCGCCGTACGGCCGAGTTAGTCGTGTCATGCCATCCAACTCGCCGTACGGGCGAGTTGGTCGGTCTGTGCTGACCAACTCGCCCATATGGCGAGTTGGTCGGTTTGTGCTGACCAACTCGCCCGTGTGGCCGAATTTATCGCTTCGCGGAAATATTCTTTTTTTCCTCGATCTTCATGATTATCTTCGGAAACTTAACATTTATCCTTTGATCTTGACATTTATCCCTTCGAACTTAAAATTTATCCTATCCTAAAAAACAAAAGATAAACCGTCACAAATTTTAAGCTTGATTTCGGATAAAATCGCGAGTGGACTTTTAGTCGAGCTTTAGACCTCGTCGGGCCGTTTTTTTGACTTAAGCGTTTCTACGATTTTATCGAAATAACATTGCTACGACGAGGTCGTCCAAGAGTTAGGATCTTTTGTATGAAGAGTGTGACTCTAGATGTTTAGTTAACCGTTATCGTCTCATACGATCGACCCGATCCCTTCTCGAGAAAACGAGTTCTTTCGGTAAGGTTCCAATGTCAATCCCGATCGAAACGAAACAAAGATAAGTTCGATCAAGTATCGAAAGAGGGAGTTTAACGAGGATGATTTAAAAACTATATTTATTTGATCCGACTTACCGAACGAGCGAGTCGGATTGCTCGTGCCGTCTAACTCGCATGTTTGACGAGTTGGCCTTGTCTAGCTCACCATACGGGCGAGTTGGCCATGTCATGCCTACCAACTCGCCTGTACGGCGAGTTGGTCATGTCATGCCATCCAACTCACCGTAAGGGCGAGTTGGTTGGTCCGTTTTGTCCAACTTGCCATACGGGAGAGTTGGTCGATCCGTGCTGACCAACTTGTCATACGGGCGAGTTGGTCGGTCCGTGCTGACTAACTCGCCATACGGGCGAGTTGGTCGGTTTGGGTTTCTTTCTTTCGAGTTTTGCCTGGAGACTTGTGCTAATTCGATTTCGAGACTATATTCGTATAGAAACATGATTTTTAGATGCTGATTTCGAGAGTACTGTTTTTGACCCCAACAAATGCATTATCCCGATAGGTTTCTGACGTCGATTCCGTCGTAACCGATTTTTGACCCCAACAGTTAGCCCCCTAGATCGTTAGAACTGTGGAGTTCTTGCGAGCATTTTTAAGCATACTGGATGAATTAGGCTGAATCCAACGTCTGCAGCCTGGAGGTGAAAAAGTAAATCCTTTCTTCTATAAGTATGTGGAGTGGTTTTACAAACTCTTCATTTGTATATTTCCACAAACTTTTTTAAGAATCAAAAGATTTCTCCTCTCTTCCATTATTTTGGTAAAAAGGAAGCTATGTCTTCAGGGAGAGAGGTTTCCTCAAAGTCTCGTGACGATTGTCCCGTTCCCGATGGTTCCAGCTCGCAATACAATGATACGGTACCGAATGTGGAATTCTCGGCATATTTAATCGATCCTGAGGAAGCCGAGGCATACTGGGTTACCAGGGGAGACGTGAAACCCCCATACCAGGTACATGGGCCTTACCTCGGTTTCGTTCCAGCCCCGTTGAGGGTTGTCCCAGCAAAATCTGTCCGAATGGGCTGGATGCCATCCGGAGCCATTGCCAAGTTCCCGACTCGGTTGAGTTTCGTCTTCCAGAGGCAGGAGAGGTTGCTGAGTTCCCTCCCGATGGTTACTTTGCGTGTTACGAGGTGATTCTGACGCAATGACATTTGTGGTTTCCTATTCCTGAGGTTCTAGCGCGACTTCTCGATTGTTTTAAGATATCGATTGGTCAAATAAGCTTGTGTGGATTTCAGCACATTGTCAAGATTCTCGTGCTGAGTTATGAGTTGGGGATAACTCTCAATGCCAAACACCTCGATGCCTTTCTTAAACTAGTCGGGAAATCGCCAATAATTCAGTTGCGGCCCCGGTCGGGGATGACGATCATAAGTGAATTTTTGTCGAACTACAATGAATGGTGGAAGCATTTTTTTTTCATCCGTGTTGACGATGCATCCGTAGAGGAAAACGACCTCTCGGTCTTTCGGACCAGATGGGGTTTGAAAGGTATCTATGATGAAGTGTAGCCCATTTTCTCTTTTCTTTTGTTTCGGTGGAGTTCGATATTTGACACATTTTGTTTATATTTTATTTCAGAGAACAATCTTTTCCCACCGAGTCTAGAAGGTCTGGATACCATCCGGGATTTGCTTTGTGGTCGCCCGTGTTTTTGGGCAACGTTCAACCGCAAGAGGATCCGTCATGCTGTTGCTCTCCACCGTTCTCGATATCAGCCAGACCTACCAGTTGAAGAAGGATTGGAGGTATCCATGGATGGATTTGTTCCGTGCGTGGTTTGCACGAGAGAAAAAAGACTGAAGACTCGGAAGGACAAACACTTCGTCGTTGAGGATGAAGCGGCTAAAGAGCGGTGCTCTTCCGACAATATATAGAAAGACTACCTAAATATTCAGGTAGATGGGGACAGTGGCGGTCGAGGCGATTCCGACGAGCCACTTGGTTTTGATCATCCTCCGGCCGCAGGTGGATCCAGTGAGACCCCAAAGTTTACCCAGGCATCAAGGATGTTCAACAGGGTAAGTTCTTGTTATTTTTTTTTTGAGGATGAGCCTTTCTGACTCCGAGATACTTTGCAGGGCCTCCTTATGATGAACCGAGCACTTAGCGCGAGCTGACAGGAAGCACGTATGGCTCAGTTTAGGGCTGAGGCAGCCAACAATGAGATTGCTCACCTGGGAGATGAGTTGGAAAGTTCTCTTCGCCGTGAGAGAGATTTGGTCGCGACTGAGGTTCGTCGCGCTTACAGGCGAGGGAAGAGGTAAATGTTCGAAGTCATGAGAACTCGTCTTGAAAAGTTCTCATATCAATTCGAGGAACTTACGAGAGGTTATAAGGACTTTGGAGACTATCGCGAATGTCGCGGTGCTGTGGGCAGACTATACCTCATGCAGGTTCCTGGTTATTCGTTTGATGCCGAGTATGCAAGGCAGACCGGCGTATGAACGACAGGGATAGGGACTTTACGATTCCTCAGACGGAAGAGAGGATTTGTGAACAATGGGACCCAATTCCTGTTTTTCCCAACACAGTTGAGGCCGAGGTGGGGAATGTAGATGAGACAGGCGAGGTAAATCATCAGCCAGCTCCTCTGGATGTCAACGACTACTCCGCTCAGAAGATCTATGACCGCATGTTTCGTTCTTGATGAGTAATCGCGAGGTTGCGACTGATTCGGGAATGCCCTCTACTATATTATTGCATGTTTCTGTCTTGTTTGTTTGCCGGTCGAATGTGGCTGTATGTAGCTGGTTTGGCTGAGTGTGGCCTTGAATCCATGTATTTTGCTAACTTTTATTCGACTAGTGCTTGTTTATGATGAAAGGGTGTTTTTTAGATATTTGGAATTTGTCTAGTGTAGAAAGAAAACTCGAGTTGTCATCTCGACCTCTTCCTTTTTTTTGCGGATTGCCCTGTTCGTTGTTCGTGCGAGATGTTCGAGGAGTTTTTGAAGTTTCGGGAATATTTAGATACAGACGAATAGACATGCTTTTAGGATCTCGTATCTTTTCAATATCATGTCTTGAGACGTTAGAGACCAGTGTGCTGGGTTTAGGGCAAGACCTGGGTTTACATTCGGTTTGAGGCTTTGTGATGACTAATCGGATTTAGTTTTGCATGTTTTGATTTCAACTTGACTCCGTTCCGATTTAAAGTCCGCGATAGGTTCTCGGCTTATACGACTTGTCTTGTCGGAGTCGAGCATCTCTTCGGGGAAATTTTTTAAGTCTCCCAAAAGTGTTGACCAAAATTTCAGATTTCTTCTATAGCGCACTATTTATCCTAGTTTTATGTGAGAGGATTTGTCCTTAGGACGGACCTTGGTGCGTTTGTTTAAGATAGCTAGGGTTCTTGGCAGGGCCAGTTGCCGAGTGTTTTGTAGTTGCGAATGGATTGGGGGTGTGTTCTCAAAAATTAAGGCGACATCTCGCCTGTTTTTGAGAAAACTCACCTTGCATAAATAATGTTTTGAGCGTATGGAACTAGGATCCCGTGCTTTGATCGGGAATCGATGATTCGACCGAGATAAGATGGTGTAGAGTTGATTCACTTTGAGGTAGAATGATTTTTCATGAGTTTCCTTTTCTAGGATGGTGCGATAATCGTTTTGCTCATGTGAGAATGTACGACATAGCGTTTCTTTGCGGGATGATAGACAATTAACGAATCTATAAAGAAGTCTTTATTGTCGAGTTGGCCTTGTCCAGCTCACCATACGGGTGAGTTGACCGTGTCTTGCCTACCAACTCGTCTGTACGGCGTGTTGGCCTTATCCAACTCACCGTATGGGCGATTTGGTCGTGTCATGCCATCCAACTCTCCCGTATGGCGAGTTGGATGGTTCGTTCTGTCTAACTCGCCCGTATGGCGAGTTGGTTGATCTGTGCTGACCAACTTGTCCGTATCGCGAGTTGGTCTGTTCGGGTTTCTTTCTTTCGAGTTTTTGCCCAGACACTGACACTAAGTCGATTTCGAGACTGCATTCGTATAGAAACATGGCGAGTTGGTCTATTCGGGTTTCTTTCTTCCGAGTTTTTGCCCGGAGACTGACGCTAAGTCGATTTCGAGACTGCATTCGTATAGAAACACGATATTTAGATGCTGATTTTGAGAGTACCGTTTTTGACCCCAACAAATGCATTCTCCCGGTAGGTTTCTGACGTCGATTCCGTCGTAACCAATTTTGACCCCAACAGCGACTCTACTGGATCTTCAACGTATTATCTTCATCGATCTGACAATTCTGGAGATCTTATCTCTTCAGTTTTGCTTCATGGGGATAATTATATTGAGTGTGCTACAAAACTATCAAATTTCATTCAAGAAAAACAAAATCTGGGGTTTTAAGGAATAATTTTGAAACCCATAAAAGAACCCAATCACTCGCGCTGTCTAGGTATGCTCGTCGAATGGATTCGAAACTCTATCGATCAAAACATCCTCTTGACTGTAAACTTCGTACCCGAGGCTCATGAACTTTGGAGATAATCTCCAGTGATGATTCTATGTTAAGAAAAAAACATTTGTATTAATCAAATTCATGATGAAATCAACACAAGTCAACAAAATGGTCAAACAATCATCGAATACTATGACCGCCTTACAAAATTATGGGAGGAACTATTCAAGCTGAAAGCATCTCGTTCATGGTCATGTGAAGCTTCCGGCGATATAGAAAAAGAACAAGAAGAAATTCAGGGCATAGTTTTTCCTTGGTATTGATGCGTCTCGCTTTCGCAACATAGGATCTCATATAATTGATGAAGATCTCCTACGAGATATAAAATATATATACTTAAGAGTTATTCGAGAAGAACAACATAATAAACAACACGTTCTAAAGAAATAAAAACAGAGGTGATCGGCTTTTCTGCTCTCAAACTGACGTCTCTAAGCCTGATTCAAAACATGTTGCAGCTCTATCTACACGAGCTTGTGATACTAACCGAACTTGCACTCACTGTTCTCGAAAAGTTCATGACATTAATACCAAGTGTTTTCTTCTCCATATTTATCCACATTCATGGTACGAACAAAAGAATACAACAACATTATTTGGATCTTCGTATGGCTCTTCTCAACGAGGACATGGGGGTCGATTTTCAAATTCTAGAAATCATGGCCATGTCTCTCTAAGTCAACAAGAGCTCTTGGATACAATACAAAGACAACAACAAAACTTTAAGCCTCAACAATGATCAAAATGGTCAAATTACTCAACTACTTAAGCTTTTCAAACCTCACAATTGACTATGTCATCGAAGAAACAATATGGTAAAACAACATAAAAAGATGTCATCACAGATACATGCTCAGCTCATCATATGGCAGGATGCCTATCTTTTCTCAGTGATGTGACCGACATTATCCCATCCTCAATGAAATTCCCTAATGGCTGGTTTTCTCAAACAATGAAAAATGAATATTGTTCTCAGTTGAGACCATTACTTAATAGCTGTTTTATACATCCCGTATTTCAATTACAAATTGATTTTGATTTCCGTTTACTTAAACAAACATGATCCATAGCTATATCTAATGACACTTTGTGTGTCTTGCAAGATTGTTTTGTGAAGATCATGATTGGAATGAGTGAAGAACGACAAGGGGTTTATCACTTCACAAGAGTCACAGTTGCACGGATTCATCGAACTGAGTATAACAATTCGTCTACATTAAAATTATGGCATCAAAGGCTTGGACATCCTTATTTTAGTTTTTTTTTATCTTCTTTACCTATTTTATATAACCTGGTTTTTGATTCTCAACATTTGTAGAGAGCCTGCAATATCTAGCTTTCACGCGTCCTAACTTCTCTTATCCTGTCAACAGACTCTCTCAATTCATGCACTCGCCAACATTATCTCATTGAAATGCAGTGAAGCATGTCCTTCGAAATCTGGCTGTAACCTATGGCATTCATTTACGTCGAGGTAATACTATGACACTTCAAGATTTATCCGATTCTGATTGGACCGGTGATACAAATGACTATATCTTCTTTTGTTGTATACATCATTTCTCATATGTTTCCTGGTCGTCCAAGAAACAAAAGTCTATTGCTCGTTCATCCACTGAGGTTGAGTACCGATCTGTCACAAACACCTTGTAAGAGTTAAAACTGACAACATCGTTACTCTCAGAGCTTGGAATTCAACTTTGAAAACCACCAACCATCTATTGTGACAACCTTGGAGTCACCTACTTACGTGTCAACCCTGTTTTTATTTCTTGCATGAAGCATGGGGCATTGGACTACCACTTCATAAGAAATCAAGTACACTCAGGGGCTCTCAAATCTGTTCATGTTTCCACAAGGGATCAGCTAGCAGATAGGATGTCAAAACCTCTCTCGAAACCACTATTCAAGTCAGTCATTAGCAAGATTGGAGTAGGCAAACCTCCTCTATCTTGAAGGAGCGTATTAGGCATGGGAATCCGAGTATTCAGGTTTGGGTCGGTTCCTTTCGGGTTTGGGTCTTTGGGGTAGGAAAGTTTTGGACCCATAGAGGTACCTATAGAATTTTGGGTTGTTTCTTTCGGGTTCGGGTCTAAAATTTTGAACATTCATAGTAGAGCATTCTTAAAGAATTTAAGAAAACTTCTAGTTTTATTAGTGTTTTTGGTTTCGGATCCTTGGGTAACCGATCAGTTTTCGAATTCGGGTCGGTTCTATTCAGATTTGGGTCTTTTCAGTATGAGTGTTTTAGACCCATATAAGTATCTATAGAGTTTCTGGTCGGTTCCATGTTCGGATATTTTGGACCGGTTCTAGGTTCGGGTGTTCGGATTTTTTTGTCCTCACCTAGGGAGTATTGAGGATCATTCATAACCATGATTGATCTGTACATCTATCTATTTAGGGATACATAATATATTGTCATTTACTACATTTGTAATACCCTAGCTAACGTCTCTGTATATATTAGGAGCCTATGTACATTGTTCTAATAATCTAATACAATACTCTTATACAGCTTTTATTCATAAATAGTGAGCTATTGCTACGTTAATAAGACAACACAAAATATTCTAAATTATTTCAGTATACCTATGTCCATTACGAATATTTTGCATCAAGACTATATATATGTTCACATTCTGATTTATAAAGAATTGCCGATTTTTAAAAAAATAAAGGAATTTCAATTAAAAATGAAAATAAAACATCACATGGTATTTCTTTATTATAATTATTTTGCAAGGAAAAATGGTTTTTAATATTCAAGGTTTTCTTTGCTATATCTAAGTTTGCTGCCTATTGAAATCAAATAAACCTGGATTATAATCTGGTCGGATATACAATTCCTTCTCGTTCGGCGCCGCACTATAACATAAACAGATAGGCCACATGGATTTGACAACACACAATCAAATTATCCAATCATATTATAACGTTAATGAGAATGATAAAGAAAAAAGGCAAGAATCAAGACTTAAGACGATATGTCTCTTCCACTACATATTTTTCTTTACATGTAGAGAATCTTCTTGATCATCTAGAAAAACAAATCCTTATTCGGTTACTAGGCTTGTCGATTTTTCCAGCAATCTCTCAAATCACTTAAAAATTTCTAAATCACACTTTCAGTACATGTTGTTCCCCTGAACCTGAAAAAACACAATAAAAAAAAAAAAGCAATAAACAAAACAACACATAACCAAGAACAAAAGAGCAAGAAGTCCCAAACTAACCTCAAGTAGTTTTTTTCTTGGGAAACAAGTAATCTTCACAAACTCACATCAACATGTCTACCGTAGTTGCTGGTTGTCATAATTGTACTGCTAGATCCACATTCGCTCTCCATAAGAGAAATGTTAGATCTATCAAGCTTAATAGCCATCCACGGATAGTACTGATGACTTTGACTTTCCTTGCCTAACTGAGATGAAGATCTCTGCATCCTTACAGCTCTGGGGACACCGTTCCTCGGTCCTTCCATGGAAGATCTCCTCCTCCCGGTCGTCTGCTTCTCATAGATCTCAGGAGGTCTCTGCTTAGGTGCACTCTGAGACCGAGCCTTGGCTTTAGAAGACTGAGTATTGGCCATGTAGTTTGGGAAGAGAGGGTAATCATAAGAAGACAAAGAATCTCCATTGTAATACTCTTTGAATCTGGAACATTGAGGACTACTTTGTGCTGTGTTGAACGAGTTACAATCCTCAAAATGGCTACTATACGCTCTAGGACTCATATCTGTTATAGCAGAAGGAGCTGGAGAGTAGAATTTAGATTCAATGTCCATTTCCACAATCTTGATGTTTTCTTCATTCTCCTGAAAAGACAAAAACAGAGGAGACAAAAGTCAGAAACTTTGGGATCTGGGTGGTGTCAAGATTGGATTTTGAGATCTGGGTTAGATCCATTACATGGTAAATGTTATGGATCCGGGTTTTATGAATCGATGTTCTTGGATTTGTGTGGTTTTTTGTTGAATCTTCGATCATACGAATCCTCTGTTCTCGAGCTTTAGCTTGAAGTGTAATCAATGCTTGCATACATCTAAGTGTAGCCGTTGCTTGTTTCCTTACTAAATGACCTCTCACAAGTGCTTGTAGTTTCACCAACCCTTTCAACGCTCTTAATGCTTTCCTCGCCTGCTCCAAAATAATTTGTAAAAATGACCTCTTGAACACTGATTTGGAGGAAGAAACAGAGTATTTAATAAGCTCGAGTTTGTGTTTTGAGTTTTACCAAATGAGAACGAAAGCAAGCTTGGATCTTCACTGCTGCAAATTCTTCAACATCCACTGCAATCTCTACGGCTGAAACTTCCTTGCTCTGCTCATCTTCATGGTCCACGACCAATGGTTCTGGCTGTGGAGGAGGTGGTGGAGATGAATCTTTGAGGGTGGAAGCACAAGCTGGTGGTGGTGCAGTGGCAGAAGAACGTCTAAAACTCCATCGACGTTTCTCTTTAGGAGTGCTTGGAGTGGTACAAGTGAATCCACACTCGCTCTGATTAATCTTTTCTTTTGTTCTCTCTTTCTTTCCGGTTAAGAAATTTCTAATCCATTTGCTTGTCTTTCCCATTATATCTTCTGAGAAAAGCTTTGCTCAAACCACCAATATATGTCAGTAGAAGAAAAGATTGTATAATGTGTGTGTGTTTGGTTTTGAGAGGTAATAATGTGACTGACATTTTCTTATTTAAGGCATTGTACTCAAAGAACTCTTTAGATGCTTCTTTTCTTGGACAGCCTAACACCATAAGTTCCTTAACTACCCATCACTCAATTACATTCAATTTTTTTTTACATTCTTTGCATCCTCTTATTGGTTGATTTTATGTTGGAAAGTACAAATTCTATCTTAATTTGTCTCTTTGTACAATTTTTTTTCGGTTTGTAAATTTTAAAAGTGTAGTAATATTAAAAATGCTTAGGCATATATGTAAATAACTCCTTTATATGAAGATGTATTATTTTTTGTTTTGTTTATAGCAGATTCTTTTTTCTTTATGTATATTTGTAGGGTCATTTGGGAGAAGGAGAAGCAGCGCGGAAGCTACATGGCCACGATTAAGCGACTAGAAGGCCAACTACACAATCACAATTAATCAGATTTGATATCGAAAAGTACGGAAATACCCTTTGACGCAATCTCGGTTAGTCTTGGGGCTAATTACTTAAAATGTTTGATTCTAAAACATACCCTCAAACAAAAATATATTAATATTCATGTTTACACTTTACTGATTATTGTTTAGGATTTAGTGTTTAAGGGGTGGGATTGAGTTTTTAAATATTTTTAAAATATTTAGAAAATTTAATTTAATATATTCATCATAAATTTATGGTATTTTTGAAAATAATCATTATTAATGGTAAATTTGAAAAATGATATTAAACTTGTGATACAACTGAAATTTACCCAAAAAGATATGACTCCTTTGTCTTCAGGACTTGTATATGACAGTGTAGTTTTAGATAACTACGTAACATAGTGATATATTATGTTTTACTGCTCCAAAAGAAATGTCACCTACACTTTTGGACTTGGTAAGGGGTGAGCAAGTCATTAGATAGTGAGATTTGAGATGGCTTAGCCGTGTGAAAAAGGTAAAGAACATGCAGAGTCCGTGTGAAATACTTTATCATGATCTCTTAACTTATAGTATTTTCTTAGAAGGGACGTTCTGCGTTCATGGATTTTTGCATGAGACATATATTATCATAGAAATAGATTATACTTATTAGATGCCGAACATTTGGAATAATAAAAACACGGTTGGCTTTGTCGCCCCACACTGAAATGTATGAGAAAATGATGTTAGTAGTTATAGTTTGTGGTCAGTCGAATGAGACTGTTCAGGAAAATACAACAATTCTACATATATTAATAGTTCTTATTAATCAGAGCTGGTGAGATAAAACTCAAGCTAGTGAATTACTATTGTAACGTAAATTATGCATTTTTCAAGTGTGTGCGTATAAATTTGATGGATGTATATTTAAAAGAGTGTTATATTTATATATTTTTCTTCACTGTCCGTAGAAGTAGATATTTTATAGAATTACTTTTTTTTTTAATTTGTTGGAAAATATTAGTTTTAGTCTAGCTTATCTTTTAGTGCTAATTGTAATTATTTTAGTGTTATTAGTTTATAAAGACCCATTAAATTTAATAGAAATAACCCTATAAACCGTCCCCAAGTCTGAATTACCCGATCAACTGATGGTTTCTCTCGTCTCACACTCCATTTCAAACAACTAATCTTCCATGCATTAAAAGTGGATTATAAACCTAATGGAAATCATTTTTGCTGCATTCAGACATAACATATCAAACAATTCCACACTATATAATTCATACTATCAACATATTCATCCGTTAATTTGTATTAAATCATTTTTCATTGTACTTAGGCCTTAGCTACTTACACATGTTAACCCAATAGATCGTTTACAGTCCTAAGATCCCATATAACCGGAAGCCAGTTGACTCTGAAGTTCACACAAGGCCTAAAGCCTGCTGCCTGCATATGACTCACAGCTACATATCTTATACATCACAGAACCAACACATACCGAAGTCACACATCCCAGGGTCATATATTTGATGTTGCATATGTTGCTTCATCTTCTTCTTTTTTGAGCATTGGAAAACCATCAAAAACATTATTCCACTATATCTTTTGAACTTTCAAATATTTGTTATTTTTTAAGAGATTTATTTTGTAAAAGAAGAAAAAATCCCGTAATATAAGCATATATTTGAAAGTTCGAAAGATTATGCCATTTTCAGTAAGTGACCCAAGATGATAAAAATATTAGATATGCTTATCTTTTATTGGCTTGGTCTTATTAAAATATAAATCCAAGTATTTATTTTCTTGGTCGGGGCTAGGACCCCCTAAAAATGTAGGACACCATTTGATACTAACACCCTATAACAATTCAATTTTAAATATTTTCTTTCTGTCCATAAATCAATTTTACGTATGATGCAAATGCACGAGAAAAAATGTGATGGATCTAAATTTAATTGTTTTGAAGACAATGATGGGTGCGTCAGGACAATTCGGGTTTGAAAAACAGTTGTTGAAATCGACAAAGTTTCTTACATGTAGTAAGTATTATTATACAGGAAAATCAGATGCAAAATAAACATAATTATGTGTATTCAACTTTTTATTGACATCTTATGTGTATTCAACTTAAAAATCTCACAAATGGTCCATGCATATTGAATTACTGTGTGTATTAGTTCTATACCGCTACCTGTACCATGTCTCATTATTAGTTCTATACCGCTACCTCACTATAGCTGATTGATCAAACTTCGAATACATGCACTACAAAAAATGAGTGAATTAAATCACTTAAACTGTATTAAAAATATAAATACTATTATCTTAAATTATTTATTTATAACTAGAACAAATATATAATTTAGAATAAATTATACTAAATGATATTATTCTTAATTAATTTAACATCAATTTAATAAAAGGATATAAGTTTAATTAATTAATTTGTATAATTTTATAAAATGATACTATGATGAAAAATGATATTGTTATACTAATCTGTATCATTTAAATAATTGATACATTTATTTTGATTTTAGTTTAACACCACCTCGTAAACTGATACAAAACTTGCATCAACAGAAAACTGATACTAATATAGCAATATATTCTATAAAATAATTTTAATTATAAATTCTGTTATTTTATTTTAGTTTGCATCAGTCAAAATATTTTGTCTACTATAAAACTAATATATATATATATATATATATATATATTGCTTAATCTTGGGGTATCTCGACATATGAAAGGATCCAAACTAGTCTCTCAAAAAAAATGTAATTTACAAATATTTTCTCTTTCTAAATATTCAAATAATACCCAAATCATGATACTATATTTGTATGGGCACACAGATTTTGTATCACAGGGTTGATTTGAACCATATCTCTTAGTTTATCAAAATTCACCTACCACTGCACCACTTATGTGGTTAAAAAACTAATTTATATTATATAACTGTATATTATTATTATTATTATTATTATTATTATTATTATTATTATTATTATTATTATTATATACAATAACACATATTTATTTAAATGTAGCAAAAGTGATTAACTAAAAATCACAACTACAAGCACAAATAAAACAATCAACACCTGAATTGTCCCAACTACACTTACGATTCCTTTGTCTTTTTCATAGTTTTATTTAACTTCTTGTATGACAGTTTTATCTTAAAAACCTTCAAAGTGGCATTCATTAACATTTTAAACCTTAAAATTATTTAACTAGTATATTAAACCTTCAAATTAATTTGTGTAGCATAAAAAATTTTCAACTTGGTCTACTATAAAATAATATCTATATATATATACATATATAAATGAGAACAAAATCTCTTCTCCTTAAGCCACATCATCAAGAGGTTATCTAAAAATTTGACCATAAACATAGTTTTTTAAATTTTAACCAATTTTCTTAAATTTTCATTTATTTAGTATATATATAAGAGATCAATGTATCTTCTCCTTAAGCCACATTATCAAGAAGTTATCTAAAAATTTGACACATAAGCATAGTTTTTTAAATTTTAACTAATTATCTTAAAAGTTTTATTTATTTAGTATTTAAACCAAATTAATTAAAAATATAAAATAACCCATAAATCTATTTTCATCAATATTTTATTTTTCACTCATAAAATTTTAAACATAATTTTTTTTTTAAAATTTAATTAAGTATCCTAATTTTTTATATTTTAACATTTAAGCTAAATCAATTAGCAAACATATATAATCCATAAATCTATTTTAACCAATATTTCATTTAACACTATAGTTTTTACAAATATATAATAATTTAGTGAATCTAAAAAATTTAGATTTCAAAATTAACAGAGAAAATTTAAAAAGTAAAAAACTAAAATTTCCATTTGCACTATTGTTTGACTTTTTATTTTTTTGACCATCGAAATATCTAATACATAATCAAAACATTTTTTAAAAAAGTACCAAGATCAAATAAATGAAATAATAGAAATAGCATATCTATTACCATCATAAAAATATCACTACAAGAAAACTCGTCCAATACTAGGACATGTATTCCTCGTAATTTCCTAGTAAATGGCTCTTTACTAGGAAGTTACGAGGAAACTCGTTTCCTCGAAACATGTTCATCGTAAAGCCTATTTCCTCGTAAGGTCGTAGCTAATTTACGAGGAAACATTTCTTCGTAAAGGCGTAGGTATGTTTTCCTCGTAAGTTCCTCGTAGGATTTCCTAGTAAGATCGTAGTATTAGTTTCCTCGTAAGGTCGTAGTAAAGACTTACGAGGAACTTACTAGAACCTTTTACGAGGATTTTACTTGGAACCTTTACGAGGATTTTGCTTCGAAATGTTTTTTTCCCTATTAAAAAAATAATTATAAATATAATTATTTTATTTTTTAAAATTAAAAAAAATCAAATTATAAATAAAAACTAAAAAATAAAATATTTTATAAATAACTAAATAATATACAGAAAGTTTTAAAATTCATAATATATAATTAAAAATAAAAAAACTAGGGATGGTGGTCGTGAAATTGCTGAACGAAGTCGTCCTGGCTCGGGAAATCCTCTCCATAGTTGGTGGCCGGCTGTGACTGTGATGGTGGATGCTGTTGGGTTGGAATCCCTCCGCGTTCCCGTCTCTGACCCAACATCTCCTCAAAATGCGGGTTTCCAACCGCCATAATCTCGAGGACATTGGTGAGAGAAGTGACATGCTCGGTGAGCGAAGACAACGTCCTCCTACCGGCAGCCTTAGTAAGCTTGCTCTATCTAGGCATCTATATTTAAAAAAAAAAATCGAAACATTAATTCCCCGTATAATTTAAAAAAACACTAAATAAAAGTAAACCACCTAATCTAAATTCTCTAAACTAACCACCTAATCTAAATTTCCTAAACTAACCACCTAATCTAAATTCCCTAATCTAATCACCTAACTACGAATTATAGAGTATTTTTAGAGGATTTAGAGAGAAGGTTACTAGCAAATGAGAAACTGGATTGCTCGAGTATATATAAGGAATTTGGTTTTCTCGTAAAGCCCTAGTAATTTTACTAGGACCTTACGAGGAAATAGATATGCCCGTGTTTCTATTTCCTCGTAAGGTCCTCGTAAGACATTTACTAGGCCTTTACGAGGAAACTAGCTTACTAGGAAGTAGCTATGCCCGCGTTTGTTTCCTCGTAAAGCCCTAGTAAACCTTACTAGGACCTTACGAGGAAACATCTATGCCCGTGTTTTCTATTACTAAGGTTTTACGAGGAAAAAGTTTATAAATCCCTAAACTCGAAACCCCAAACCCCAAACCCCAACTTCCTTAACTTATAACCTCTTCTACCACCAAACTCCTAACCTCTTCTACAAATAAACCCCAAACCCCAAATGCAAATTGATTTTGTGGTTAAACAAACTTAAAACATATATAATCCAAATTCATTTTTGTGATTAAACAAACTTATAAACATACATAATTCATTCGGATACATTGTCGTCATCTGTTGAAACATCATCATTTTCTAAAAACTCGTCGTCTACACCTTTGTCCGTTGAGTGATCAGGAACATCTTCGTATTCACGATTATGCGGATCAATGAGTAAGAACTCATCAATTTCTGCTTCATCTACCTCGATCTCATTGGTGTTTTCTTCTTGTAATTGCGGTTCATCTCCAGCGATTATTCGTCCTCGAGGTGTAACTTTGATAACAACTAACCAGTTTATTCCCGATGTATTTATAGGAATTTTCGAATCTGAGAATTTACTAGGAAATTGTTAGGAAAAGTAAGTACAAAACACGTTTTTGATTTAAATTCGATATTTTCTATCCATTTCCTCTTAATTTCGTAGTAACAAAACCTTTCCTCCTAATTTCGTAGTAAACTATTACTAGGACTTTACGAGGAGAGAGGTTACTATGCGTTTACGAGGAAAATGACATTTTCTTCGTAATAGCCACGTAAGGTTACTTCGATTTTACGAGGAAACCTTTTTCTCGTAAGGTTACGAGCACTTTACGAGGAAAACTGGTTTCCTAGTAAAATCGAAGTAAACTCGTAGTAATTTTACGAGAAACTATTTTCCTAGTAAATTTTCCTAGTAAAAGCTTAGTTTTCTTGTAGTGTATTGACAAACACAAATAAAAAAAGAAAACTGACATCATAGCATTGTTTCTTGCATTTTGAAAGGCATCTTAAAAAAATTTAAGTACACATCATCTCATGCATAACACTATTTTCTTGAATAATTGTTTGTAGCATTATCGAATCTAACACTAATTTTAACAAATACTGCACAAGACTGTCATGTGTATCAACATACATATCATTAAGAGTGTATCCATTAGATTGTTGCATATATATAACAATCCAATGACAATATATCTCTCAAGCGGGAGTTTGGAAGCTTATTACGTTCGATGAATATAATTAAGTTTAAAAAAAATAACACAAATATATGACGTCCACATAACAACGAAAGATTTATAAAAAAATGATATTTACCTATAGATCAAAATGATGTTATGAAAAAAAGAATTCAAGATTAGTAAAATATACTTGGACACGCTTACATAGAAAATAAAACTAAAGCGGACAAATGCTAAAATTGTATTAAGAGTCGATTCATGAAGTTAGAGTAAATATAATATCATGCTATTTAAAATATATATATATATATATATATATGGATACAAAAGTAACAATTGCATGACATCGTAACAATGCCAGGCACCACAACAACATCAAAAATAAATACACTGCCTACTAATATTGTAAAAATGTGAAATTTTAATTTTCATAATTTAATCAATATAAAATTGTTGTGTCCAATTAATTATGTAAATTAACAACAAACAAATGGTGCATATTAAAACTAGCATAATTCCAATGCAACAATAGAAATTCATGTAAATAATTACAAAATATATGGATGAGTGACACAATACACAACAAACCGAAAAACATAATATTAATATAACAGTAGATGACGTCAAAGATAACAAAAAAATACATCTCATAAAAAAAAATATCTTATTAAACTATTGTTATGACATTATGTAATTTAGTCAAATGTAACAATTTTGTTCTCAATATTCTAATATCCTATAACCAAAAACCTCACAGAAATTTTGATTCACAAAATTATATAATTAAATTTTTAAACTAAAAAAATATCAATTTAAATAATTAAAAATTAAAAATCTCCGCACGAAACGCATGGTAAAGAATATATATATATATATATATATATATATATATATATAATTCTGGGATATCTCGACATATTAAAGGATCCAAACTAATCTCTCAAGAGAAAATGCAATCCAAAAATATATTCTCTTTCTAAATATTCAAATAAGACCCAAATCATGATATTACATCCGTATAGGTACACATATTTTATATCATAGGATTGATTTGAACCGGATCTCTTAGTTTATCGAAATTCACCTACCACTTCACCACTTATGTGGTTAAGAAACCAATTTATATTAATAAACAGTTTATATATATAAGTGTATATATTATTATTATTATATACAATAACACATATTTATTTAAATGCAGCAAAAGTAATTAATTAAAAATCACAGCTACAAGCACAAATAAAACAATCAACTCCTGAATTGTCCCAACTACAATTACGATTCTTTTGTTTTTTATAGTTTTATTTAACTTCTTATATGACACTTTTTATCTTAAAAACCTTCAAAGTGACATTCATTAACACTTTAAACCTGAAACTTATTTAACTAGTATATTAAACTGTCAAGTTAACTTTTGTAGCATAAAAAACCATTAACTTGGTTTACTAATTCTTCAAGTCAAATTATGACATGTTTACCTGTAATAGAAGGTGACATGTCAATTATTTTTAAAAAATATTTAATTAATAACAACAATTAACTCTACATATAAATATGAAACATAAAGAAGAACTAAAAAATTACAGAAAAAATTCAAAAACCGAATAAAATAAAAATAAAAAATAGTTTATTTATATTTAAAAAGTTTTCTATGCAATTGTTTTAAAAAATATTTTTTAAAAATTCTTGCAAAAAAATTAAATAATTTCATACATTAACACCAGTAACATGTATATTTTTCGTCATATTATCACTAAAATTAACATTTTTTTTCATATCACTAATGATATGTTCGAAACGGTGGTAACTGTTGACATATGGATAATAATGATTTCAGATGCTATTTTATTAGAAATAGGACCAAAATATTACTTTTAATGATGATATGAAGAAAAAATTTCTTGTTAAAAGTGATAATGTTTAAAATTGTTTTCTTTTTGAGAAATATTTTAGATATTTATATTATGATTTTTTTTTGCTTTTTGTTTTTTTGCAAAAATTGCATTTATTTTTTTAAAAACAAATTAAGATTTTTTTTTATAAATTCATTTTGAATTTTTCAGTAATTTATAAATTTTATGAGAAATTACTAAGAATAGCACAAGTTAAGTACCACTTTTTAAAAATATCTTCAATCTGAAATATATTAATATTTGAGTTTACACTTTAGCGATTATTGTTTTGGGTTTAGTGTTGAAGGGATGAGGTTGAGTTTCTAAATGTTTTATAAATATTTAGAAAAAATAATTTAGTCTATTTTCATTATAACTTAAAGTTATTTTTGGAAACTGTCATTTATTAAAGGTAAATTTGCAAAGTGGTATCAAACTTGTGGTAGAATTGAAATTTTCCCAAATTTTATTTATATTTCTTATTTTTATTTATTCTTAATTTTTGTTATTAATTAAATAAATAATTTAAAAAAATTGACATGTCATCTTTAATTATAGATCATAATTTTGATTTGATAAATAAATAAACCAAGTTGAAAGTTTTATATGCTATAAAAGTCAATTTTAAGATTTAATATGTCAATTAAATAAGTTCAAGGTTTAAAGTGTTAGTAAGTGGCACTTTGAAAGTTTTTTATGCGATTTTCCCTTTAATATAGTGAATTTTCTGTCAAAATTGAGTTCTTGTATTTTAAAAATTATTAACTTGTAACGTTTTTCATGTATAAGTTACAATATAAACTATTTTAGAAAAATGAATATCAGTAATTATAGGATTACGGAAATACATGTATGTGTATATTCTAACAAAAGGTACATATATATATATATATATATATATACTTCCATAATTTAATACATGTCAAAAAAATTTGATTACCAAATAGAATTAGAAATTGAAATTATAAGAATTTTTTTTGTTGAAGTAATCCAAATGTAAATAATAATTTATAAACATTTTGGCAAACTAGTAATTAGCTATATAATATTTTTACAAATACTTTATTAAGTAACAAAAACTAAACGTGAGTTGTCTAATGGATGAATAATCTCAAAAAAAAAATCAAACGTAACATTGGATCATAACTAATACTCCATCTGTTTCATAAAAATAGACTTTTTGGAATTTTCATACATATTAAGAAAATACATTAAATCACTATATTAAATGTATCGATTTCTGTAATTTTCAGTTTTCAATGATTTTTGACCAATAGTAACTCAATAAAATCAATTAATTTTTTTGAAATTTGCAATATTCTTATAGAAAACATAAAAAATATATCTTTATGAAACAAAGTTTTTTTCTAAAACATGTATCATAGTGAAACGGAGGGAGTATAAAACTTAAAAAACTACTAACTCAGTTTCTAATACATATAATATTGTTTGATGTTAAACACTTGAATTATCATTTTTTCTAAAAAGATAACTATAAATTGTAACTCATGTATAACACATTAACATTAACTCAAAAACAAAAACTAATTCATGATTAGTAATATTTTCAAGTTATAATTTTAACTCAAATTTAATCAATTGTAAGTCATCTCACCTATCAAAACCGATGGTCTAGCCTTAAAGGTGAACTAATCTCATCAGGGATTGGCATGCAGATGTCATGTAAGGTAGGGAAATCTACACATGAATAGTTTCAAAAAAATAAAAATCTACACATGAAAAAAGCAAAAAAGTTTCATATTTTGTTCTAAGCATATTGAAAAGTATTCTTTCAAGTTAGCCTTCGGTCTATAGTCAAGTGATCGTTTGGTCCTTGCAATTAAAAAAATAACATTCGCAGAATAGGTTTCTGCCACTAAACGAATTTCGAGTTTGGTTGACATGAACACAATAAAAGTAAATCAGTTTACAAAACTCAATTATATAGATCATTTTATGAGTATTTTCAGTCTTTCTTTGTCAAACCCGATTCGGATAGGAGTAAACATGTTCTGAATGCGATCAAACTTAAATATGATAGAATGTATCGAAATGCTAAATAATTAAAATAAGCCAAATGGCACAAACAGACAAAACTATAGTAATATCTACTATCAGAAAGCCAATCATCAGATAAGATTGTTGCCTCTCGCACTGTCATTGACGATTAAATAGTGGTTGCTAAATGATTTGGAACTTTGTTCCACTTATATGAATGGGGATTTGTACATCACCCATTAACGTGCATTAATAGTTATTCCTCTGTTTATTTTACTTGTGTTTAAGGTTCTTGCACATCAATGGAATTTTTTTTACCTTTATTTTTTTTTTTGCTTTTTATATTGACTTCATCTAATTAACCAATAAAAATTATACAATAAAATATAAATGATAAATATTAAAATTATGCATAGATTTTTTTTAAAAATCATTTAAATAAAAAAATCTTAAACATCATTTAAAATAAAACTGAAAGAGTATCTACTAAAATATTAAAAATATATATACAACAGAAGAAATTCTATAAGAAAATACTCTTTCTGTATTTTTATATTTGACATTCTAGGATTATGCACATATATTAAGAAATATTTTTTTTTAATTATTTTCTAAATAAAAACATCATTAATTGTTTACGTAACCACAATTCAACCAATAATAAAATAGAAAGTATAATATCATTGGTCATCTAATATTAATTACTAATAATTTTTTTACATATAAAATTGAAAACGTCAAATAATTTGAAACAAAAAATTTCTCCCAAAACGTCAATTATTAAAAAACAGAGGAAAAATTAAATAATTAATAAAAACAAGTTTCAGATTAGTTCGATGTAAGATATGACATAATTTTGATAAGATATTTAGTAAACTCTTAAAATATGGTCTATTAAAATCATAAATTAATAATTCATATATATATATATATTAAAATACATACAAAAATAATTTTGTTGTCTATTTTTTCAACTGAATTTTATATTTAATTATTCTCATTTAGCAGATCAACTATATAATTACATTTTTATTCTATGATATATATTCGACATCTATATAATATAACAAACATTCTAATACAATAGATTAAATTCAAATATATAAAATATAACCATTGTGAAATAATTAAAAAAATACATTTTAAAAATCTAAATCTAAAATAATTTTTTTTTAAATTAATAAATTTATATATTAACTAATTATCATAGTCTACATATTATTAATCTATATTTTTAAAGTTTATAGTACTTATTTGTTATATAAAGAGTATCACTTTAAAATTTTAATGCAATTTATATCTATTTTAACTTTAATATTAATTTGAAATTCTTTGATCTTATACATAATTTTATTTATTTGAAAAACTATTGGTTAAACAAATATAATTATTAAAATCAAGAAATGGATTTTAACAATTTTTAATTTATGTGGAAAAATCAAAACGATATTTATTGTGAAATGGAGAAAGTAATACATTAATATTTGAACAGTAGCATGATCATATGTGTCGGAGTTTGTGTATGAAGCTGGCAATCACATGGCATGTTACAAGACGTTGACTACTTTCCTCCATTATGTTTTCATCAATCCATCCAAACAATAACTTTGATGTCTGTTTTGCCGTTCTTTTTCTTAATTATTTACGGCGGCCGGGAGCAAATACGGCGCCGCTTGGCTTTTTATTTCCATTCAAATGTTTCATACTTTAATTTAGATATAAATTTACTTAACTTTTAATTAGTTTGATACGGTTTCAGTGAGACCTTCTTGATGGATAATTTGTATTTTATTTTTGAGTTTTATGCTCATTTTCGCTTGATTCATGTTACGCTGATGAAACATTGTTAATAACAATTGTTTTTTGAAACTTAAATATTGTGCAGTAGACGGAATGAGGTAGCTCTACTGGTTAGAGTTTTGGGGGTGAATTGTCATGTTCCTGGGTTCGACGCCAACCGTAGGCGAACTTCCTCTTGCATGTCACCATTAGTGGTATGGACTTTGGCCCAGGTTAATACCCTCCCGGGTGAAGTGGACCGCTGCCTGACCGGGCCTAGGGAATGACTCGCGAAGCGAAGAACCCTCGATTATCAAAAAAAAAAAAATTGTGCAGTAGCATAAGCGAGTTTTGGGTTATTGTTAAATAATTTGGATTCAAATTTATATTACGGCTGGGCACGGATCGGATAATACCGTAATTTAAGTATTTGTGATTTATTTCGTAATTCACGCATATCTGATTTTTCGATTTGCTTTGATTTAGCCGGATACCCAAAAAATTTACAGATATTTGTAAATATTTACGGATATCTTCCGCTTTGCTTAGTACAAGTAAAAATTTTAAAACGCTATATAAGTTTTTTTACAAAAATATCTTTTACATAATATAAAAATAAAAATTAATGTAATATATGTTTCCTAAATTTAAAAGACTAATAATTTTTTGTTATAAACAATGTTTTTTAAAAGATTGCTATAAAGATATTATATTTTTTCTTAATTTAATATTTTTATAAGTAATTTTATAAATAAAATTTTAAAATAATAACTATATAAGATTATACATTTAAATTCTATATTTAGTTATAGATATACATCTATCTATATGTAGAAAAGTCGGATTAGAGCGGATATTCGTCTTGAATTTTTTAGTATTTGTGATTTGCTTTTGTTTTAATGGATATTGATTTTAGTATTTGGTTTGCTTCAAATATTTACGAATGTCCGAATTTTTCAGATTAAATCAAAATAAATAATGAACTGAATCAAATTTAACGGATACAATGCCGAGTTATACTTTCTATTATATGAATATATTGTTTAAGACATATTTGAATACCCAAAAAGAGGATAAATCCATAGACTGCATATCTATTTAAAAATTAGTCTAACTTTTCCATAAATCCGTGACACATCCATGTTAATAGAAAACCAATATTATGCAAACGATTATTAGATATATATGTTAACCATTTAATCGAGTTTATATTGTATCAGGTCCAATCTACTGCTCCTCTAAGACATTAGTATAATCAATACAGAAACATAGGTCTAAATGAAG
>CAJHQQ010002618.1:0-61318 GCA_905132885.1 Moricandia moricandioides
GAGCTCCTCCGCGGTGGCTCTATTCCATGATTCCGGCACTTTAACATTTACTCACAAATTTCCAAGTCATTCGCGGTATCCTCAACAAGTAATCACTATTAGCCCTCATCATCTCAAGTACCATCGTACCTAAGGACCATATATCAACCGCCGACGAGATCACTCCACGTGGCCCCAACTGCCTCTGGAGCCCAAATAATCCGGATTGCCCTAAAACAAATACCCATTCACTGGATCAGGTTCATTGGGCTCCTTAGCCAAACTGAAGTCACCAAGTTTGAGTTCACAAAGCTCTCCATGAGAAATCATTCTGATTTCGACTCACTCTAAGCAGTCGAAATCAGAATGATTGCTCATGGAGAGCTTTGTGAACTCAAACTTGGTGACTTCGGTTTGGCTAAGGAGCCCAATGGACCTGATCCAGTGAATGGGTCTTTATTTGAGGGCAATCCGGAATATTTGGCTCCAGAGGCAGTCGGGCCACGTGGAGTGATCTCGTCGGCGGTTGATATTTGCTCCTTAGGTACTATGGTACTTGAGATGATGGGAGCTAAGATTGATTACTTTTTGAGGATATCGCGGATGACTTGGGACTTTGTGAGTAAATGTAGAGTGCGGAATCCTGGGAATACAGCCACCGCGGAGGAGCTCATGAGTCATGCTTTTGTTAGCCAAAGTCTTGGGGATCCACCGCTTGAGCTGCTTCCACTTCATCATGTCTTAAGTAATGGAGTGGTTCAAGTAAGGCTTTTCTAGAGGATAAATGTGATGAAGATGGCCGTGATATTTACGGTGGAGATAAGCTGGAGAGGAATGAGATTGATTTTCGTCGTTTTCAAGTTATTATTGTTTAATTTTCATGTTTTGCATTTTAATTTCTTTTCAATATAAATCCGAACTATGTTTTTATAATATTGTAATCCGTTTTTATCAATATATTGTTGTGTTCTTATGGAAAAACCTCAAAGACGTGGTGGACCTTTTATCAATATATTGTTGTGTTGTTATTTTATTTTCCTTTTTGTTTAATTATTTTTGCTATTATTTTCCTTTTTATCATAATGTTTTCTTAAACTACTAAAAGTATCTATTACTATAAAGAACAGTTATCTCCCTCAAGGAAGAGACACGTCATCAAATCGCTTCACTAGAGGTCGCCACGTGTTGTGTATCCTAAACCACATCGTTTCATTTATTTTGGTCGACACATGGGCCTCATTTCGTTTAGGTCCGTATCTTCTCACATTTGGCCCAACCCGAGTCCAGTATGTCTAAGTCTAAACGCGTATTGGCTGTCATTTTTCTATTAGGATTGAACATATGTACTCCTCTGCCATTCGAGATCGAGGCGTAACCTGAGTTCCATGAGTGTTGTTTCATCTTCTTCCTTATCAATCCGCAGAGATACCGGTTACAGCTTAACCCTCTTCAAGTCCTTATTAAATCCATACCACATGATCTCCTTTGAATGCGATCTTAAATCATGGAAGGCGGTGGAATTTTGACTATTAAAAGGTATGCTTTCATGCTATGAGAACCATCTCCTCATTCCGTCTTCAGAAACCATTAATCTTATTTTCAGTATAATTGTTCTTCCACGATTTTCTTCCTGGGTTGGGAGAGGCCAAGCTCATCCTTTTATGGGAAGCTCTCCAGATTGATGTCGAGATGTACATCAACGAACAAGTAATGATTATATTCACTATTCCTATCTACATATCAAAGAATCAAAAACCATGACTAATTGCATTTACATAAGGCACTGTGATTATATAGCTTCATATCCCCCTATCGTGTAGCACTACGAACATGTAATGATTCTGTATCAAGCTTTCACACAGTGCGCCTTTGGTTTGTTTTTTGATTGGAGGGGGAAGAGGTTTTGTCATGGTGTCGATGTCGTCGTCGGATTAGGGCCTAAGACAAAGACGGGAGGAGGAAGAGGAGAGAGCTCAGAGACGGTGGCGGCAAGTGATAAAATGTTGTTGCATAGAGGATTTAATAAGGCGAAGAAGGAGAGAAGGTTGCACATTCAGGGAGCGTATCAGTAAAATGCCGCTCTGAACCGCTGGCAAAAAGAGTTCCATTTAGCATGGAGTCACCAGGTACTGTGATTGTCCTCTAATTTTAATAGCTGTTTATGATCAGGATGATGATGGTGTGATTCGATTTAGAATTTCATATTGTGTAATCTGACATTAGAGAAATTGAACTTATGACTGTGGTGATGTCATTGTTTGATTCAGAGAGATGCTGAGTCATCTAGAATCATTAATTGTTCTGACAATTATTTGGTTGCCGATCATGTCTCATTGAGACAAGAATTGAATGTATTGTCTTACATAGTAGTAGGAGATGCTGATATGTATTGTTTCTTGAATTTTTGAAAGGACCTGCATATATGGACATGTCGCTGTGAAGCTCACCTTTGAGACAAGACAAGAGTACATGGAACCAAAACCAGAACAAGAAGGGAAAACAAGGTTTATCTTTTCTTTTCTTTATTTCTCCACATCCGACAAAGCTGATTTCTTTTCTTTGTTGTTGTCCTTAAACGTTGTCATCGTTGATGCAAATTTTGCTGCATCAGTTTATCTAGGTATGCTATAAGCTTTGAAGTTATTTATTGTGTGTTTTTTTTTTTGTAAATCCGAACATACTTGGTAGAAGTTTAGATTAACCTTTACTTATACACTTGGCAGGAGCATATGATGAAGAGGCTGCTGCTAGAGCTTACGACCTTGCTGCCTTGAAATACTGGGGATTTGGGACACTTATCAACTTTCCAGTGAGTTGACTATGGTATTATGCTTTAAACATTTGAGGTTTAAGCTCTTCAATCGGACGCATGGATCTGAATACTTCAGCAACACTCATTATGGTGAGATTTTAATTACATTTTCACCATCTTTGAAGATGTAAAACTTATTCTCCTTGAACAACAGGGGCATGTAATGATCGAGGAGCAGAAGGTAACTTTCTTGGCGGCTTTTGTCTGGAAAGAAAGATTGATCTGACTGGATACATAACGTGGTGCGAAGTCAATAAAAACTTTCAGCGAGAATCTTCATAAAAAGCATCAGAGGATGCAAAGGTTGAAGATACTGGAAATGAGCTTAAAAAACTGGAAGACACATCCGAGGCAACAGAGCCATACAAATCCCCCAACATTGGCGTTACTCAGAGAAAAGAGAAACAAATATCATCGTCGTCCTCCACCTCTTTTGCCTTAAGCAATTTGTCTGCGTCACCTTCTTACAAGAACCTGGAAAAGAAAGTGCTGAAGATCCAAGCACTGATGTTATTACTACATAGCATTCAACCCAACCCAAAGATACGTTTATGTGCCAAGTTTTTAATTTCTGAATTTATTTTATAGTTATCCCTATTTTATTAAACTTTTAATGTTTCCAGTACCTTTATTTAATATACACGAATCTGAATATGGTTATCAAAGAAAATTTGGTCATACATACTCAAACTTGGACTGCAATCAACAAATTTGAAAACATAATATACAACAATTCACCCCTATATTTAAATATAAGCATCAAACAAACAAACAAACAAAGACTAAGAAAATATAGACACACAAACAACAAAATCAAACAACAATTATATAATACATAATGATTCAATAAATGAATGTAACTTGATCCAAAATTATAGCACATTATATATTTTTAACATGATACATATATTATATTCTTATAGAATTTTGTCCCATAATAAAATTATGGTAAAATTTTAAAATAAAATAATAGATTACTCAGTAAAACCAATGGAAAAACTACAGAAGGTAATAGAATAAATAAAACAGCCACTATTTATACGCCGAAACTGAATAATACTATTGTTAAAAAAATTCTAATCGCTCTGGATGGTATAGTTCATTTAATAAATGTTTTAGTACAATCTACCTCAATTTAAAAAATGTTTTTTCTGTGAAGCAATTATTTATTTTTATTATTAACTAAAACCAATAGATTTAAAAGGAAATATATAATATAAACTAAAAGTCTTAGTGGATTCAAAACAAATAACAAGAGAAAATAATTCATAATCTATACTTACAATCTCAATTACAATTCCCAGAAATTTAATATTATTTACTGATTATAATGATGATAGAAAAACATTCAAAAATGAAAATAAACATACTACTTTTATGATATTATTTTTATTAATTAAACGAAGTTTTTAACAACAAAACTAATATCAGTTAATATTATTGTTAGTTGTTTATAAATTTGGCGTAGACAAGACTGATCGCTTAACATAATCACACTCCCAATCAAATAAACATAAAATAAAAACTTACACAAAAATAATATATTTGATACCAACAAATACGACACATCTCGAACATAAGATGCCTTATATGTCGAGAGTCTCGAGACACAATGCTTTGGTCAAAATGTTTCCCAGTCTAAGAGCACTTTCAATGGAGATTTTGACTGAAATTTTCGAAATACATATATGTATATGTATACATTTGTATTAGTATTTAATTGTAATGTTCTTGAATTTACGGGAAACCCATCCCAAAATATCTCTACGAAGAACTTTTGGATTGGATTTACCGTAAAGTTAAAAAACCTCAAAATTAAATATTAATATAAATATATACATACATATATATTTTTTGAGATCTCCGGCGCTAGAACCCCTATTGGATGCTCTAAGGTACAAGAAGTTGTACTTAGTTTATCCATTTAAAATAATACATTTGTTGCCTTTTTTCCTTTTTTTCTTTTGATTTCTAATTTTTTTTTCTTACTGATAGCTTATTAGTACATAATATATAAGTAAATATAACCAAATAAATATCACACAAAAAAGCAAACAAAGGTAAAAACAACAACAATTGTTAATAGTACCAATTACTAACATTATACAAAAAAAACTATAGTAACTTTGACAAAGAGTTCTTCTAAATAAAAACTTCATTCTCCACAATTTTATAAACCCTCACAAAACAAAAGGATATAATGGTATTAGAAAACTCGATCTCATTCTCTTTTGAAACAACAAAAGTACTAAGAATTCGATCATTTTAATTACATAATTGAAATTTGGTGTAAACAACATAATCATACTCACACCCATCTTAACATAAAAGAAAATTTACAAAAAAATATATCTTTTATTAAAACTGATCCATCAAAACCCGCGCGTAGGGCGGGCCTCACCTAGTTATATATATAGGATAACAATGTCTCTTCTCATTAATCCACATCATTAAGAGGTTGTCTAAAAATTGGACACATAAGCATAATTTTTTAAATTTTAACCAATTGTCTTAAAGTTTTTATTTATTTAGCATTTAAACCAAATCAATTACAAAATGTAAAATAACCCATAAATCTATTTTCATCAATATTTCATTTTCACCCATAAAATTTAAAACATAATTCTATTTTTTTAATTTAATTAATTGTCCGAAATTTTTCATTTTAAACATTTAAGCTAAATAAATTAGCAAACATATATAATCCATAATCTATTTTAAAATATATTTAATTTTTAGCCCATCAAAATATTAAAACATATAGTTTTTACAAATATATAATAATTTAGTGAATTTAAAAAACTTAGATTTCAAAATTAAAGAGAAAATTCAAAAAAATTAAAAACTAAAATGTCCATTTGCACTATTGTTTGATTTTTTATTTATTTTTTACCATCGAAACATCTAATACATACTCAAAATATTTTTTTTTAAAAAGTAACAAGATCTAATAAATGAAATAATAAAATAGCATATCTATTACCATAATTAAAGCATTGACAAACACGAATAAAGAAAGAAAAATGACATCACAACACCGTTTCTTTAAAAAAATTTAAGTAGACATCATTTCATGCATAACACTATTTTCTTGAATAATTGTTTGTAACATTATCAAATTTAACACTAATTTTAACAAATGCTGCAAAAGATTACAATATCTATCAACATACATACCATTAAAAGTCTATACATTAGAATTGTTGCATATATATAACAACCCATTGACAATATATCTCTCAAGTGGCAGTTCGGAAGCTTATTACGTTCGATGAACATCATTAATTTTTCAAAAAAAAAACACAAATATATGACTACAACATTTCCACATAACAACGAAAAGTTTATAACACAATAATATTTACCTACAGATCAAATTGATGTTATGAAAAAAAGAGAGTTCAAGATCAGTAAAATATACTTGGACACGCTTGCATGAAAAATAAAACTAAAGCAGACAAATGCTGAAAACCTATTAAGAGTTGCTTCATGATGTCAGAGTAACTAGAATATCATGTTATTTAAAAATATATATGAATACAAAAGTAACAATTGCATGACATCGTAACAATGTCATGCACCACAACAACATCAAAAAAAAAATACACCGCCTACTAATATTGTAAAATGTGAAATTTTAATTTTTATAATTTAATCAATATAAGATTTTTGTGTCCAATTAATTATGTAAACTAAAAACAAACAAATGATGCTTATTAAAACTAGCATAATCTCATTGCAACAATAAAAATTCATGTAAATAATTACAAAATATATGGACGAGTGATACAATACACAACAAACCGAAAAATACATAATATTAATATAACAGTGTATGACGTCAAAGATAAGAAAATACATCTCCTACATAAAAAAAAGCAATATCTTATTAAACTATAGTTATGAGATTATATAAATTATTCAAATGTAACAATTTCATTCTCAATATTCTTATGTAATATATAACCAAAAATCTCACAAAAATTGTGATTCAAAAAATTGTATAATAAAAATCTTAAACTAAAAAGAAATATCAATTTAAAAAATTAAAGGTAAAAATTCTCGCGCGAAGCACAAGGTAAACCTCTAGTATATTGATAAAAATAAATTACAATACTATTAAAACATAGTTTGGATTTATATTGAAAAGCAATAAAAATGCAAAACATGCAAATTAAACGATAATAACTTGACAACGATCAAAATCAATCTCATTGCTCTCCAGCTTATCTCCACCGTAAATCTCACAGCCATCTTCATCACATTTGTCATCTAGAAAAGCCTTCCTTGAACCACTCCATTACTTAAGACATGATGAAGTGGAAGCAGCTCAAGCGGTGGATCCCCAAGACTTTGGCTAACAAAATCATGACTTACGAGCTCATCCGCGGTGGCTTTATTCCCATGATTCCGCACTTTACATTTACTCACAAAGTTCTAAGTCATTTGCGGTATCCTCAACAAGTAATCACTATTAGCCCTCATCATCTCAAGTACCATCGTACCTAAGGACCATATATCAACCGCCGACGAGATCACTTCACGTGGCCCAACTGCCTCTGGAGCCAAATAATCCGGATTGCCCTAAAACAAATACCCATTCACTGGATCAGGTTCATTGGACTCCTTATCAAAACTGAAGTCACCAAGTTTGAGTTCACAAGGCTCTCTACTGATTTCAACTCACTCTAAGCAATCGAAATCAGAATGATTGCTCATGGAGATCTTTGTGAAATCAAAATTGGCGACTTTGGTTTGGCTAAGGAGCCCAATGGACCTGATCCAGTGAATGGGTCTTTCTTTGAGGGCAATCTGGAGTATTTGGCTCCAGAGGCAGTCGGGCCACGTGGAGTGATCTCGTCTGCGGTTGATATCTGGTCCTTAGGTACTATGGTACTTGAGATGATGGGAGCTAAGAGTGATTACTTTTTGAGGATATCGCGGATGACTTGGGACTTTGTGAGTAAATGTAGAGTGCAGAATTCTCAGAATAGAGCCTCCGCGGAGGAGCTCATGTGTCATGCTTTTGTTAGCCAAAGTCTTGGGGATCCACCGGTTGAGCTGCTTCCACTTCATCATGGCTTAAGTAATGGAGTGGTTCAAGTAAGGCTTTTCTAAAGGATAAATGTGATGAAGATGGCCGTGAGATTTACGGTGGAGATAAGCTGGAGAGGAATGAGATTGATTTTCGTCGTTTTCAAGTTATTATTGTTTAATTTTCATGTTTTGCATTTTAATTTCTTTTCAATATAAATCCGAACTATGTTTTTATAGTATTGTAATCTGTTTTTCTCAATATATTGTTGTGTTCTTATGGAAAAACCTCAAAGACGTGGTAGACCTTTTATCAATATATTGTTGTGTTGTTATTTTATTTTCCTTTTTGTTTAATTATTTTTTGCTATTATTTTCCTTTTTATCATAATGTTTTCTTAAACTACGAGAAGTATTATATATATATATATATATAGAAAGGAGAACGAGGTCTCTTCTCCTTAAGCCACATCATCAAGAGATTGTCTAAAAATTGGACACATAAGCATAATTTTTTAAATTTTAACCAATTTTCTTAAAGTTTTTATTTAGTTAACATTTAAACCAAATCAATTACAAAATGTAAAATAACCCATAAATCTATTTTCATCAATATTTCATTTTTCACCCATAAAATTTTAAACATAATTCTATTTTTAATTTAATTAACTGTCCTAAATTTTTCATTTTTAACATTTAAACTAAATCAATTAGCAAACATATATAATCCATAATCTATTTTAATCAATATTTCATTTTTAACCCATCAAAATATTAAAACATATAGTTTTTACAAATATATAATAATTTAGTGAATTTAAAAAACTTAGATTTCACAATTAAAGAGAAAAATCAAAAAAAAATTAAAAACTAAAATGTCCATTTGCACTATTGTTTGATTTTTTATTTTTTTTTTTACCATCGAAACATCTAATACATAATCAAAATATTTTTTTAAAAAGTAACAAGATCTAATAAATGAAATAATAAAATAACATATCTATTACCATCATTAAAACATTGACAAACACGAATAAAGAAAGAAAAATGACATCACAACACCGTTTCTTTAAAAAAATTTAAGTAGACATCATTTCATGCATAACACTATTTTCTTGAATAATTGTTTGTAACATTATCGAAATTAACACTAATTTTAACAAATGCTGCAAAAGATTACAATGTCTATCAACATACATACCATTAACAATCTATACATTAGAATTGTTGCATATATATAACAACCCATTGACAATATATCTCTCAAGTGGCAGTTCAGAACCTTATTACGTTCGATGAACATAATTAATTTTTCAAAAAAAAAACACAAATATATGACTACAACATTTCACATAACAACGAAAAGTTTATAACACAATAATATTTACCTACAGATCAAATTGATGTTATGAAAAAAAAGAGTTCAAGATCAGTAAAATATACTTGGACACGCTTGCATGAAAAATAAAACTAAAGCAGACAAATGCTGAAAACCTATTAAGAGTTGCTTCATGATGTTAGAGTAACTAGAATATCATGTTATTTAAAAATATATATGAATACAAAAGTAACAATTGCATGACATCATAACAATGTCATGCACCACAACAACATCAAAAAAAAAATACACCGCCTACTAATATTGTAAGAATGTGAAATTTTAATTTTTATAATTTAATCAATATAAGATTGTTGAGTCCAATTAATTATGTAAATTAAAAACAAACAAATGATGCTTATTAAAACTAGCATAATCTCCTTGCAACAATATAAATTCATGTATATAATTACAAAATATATGGACGAGTGATACAATACACAACAAACGAAAAATACATAATATTAATATAACAGTGGATGACGTCAAAGATAAGAAAATACATCTCCTACATAAAAAAAGCAATATATTATTAAACTAATGTTATGAGATTATAAAATTTAGTCAAATGTAACAATTTCATTCTCAATATTCTTATGTCATATATAACCAAAAATCTCACAAAAATTGTGATTCAAAAAATTGTATAGTAAAAATATTAAACTAAAAAGAAATATCAATTTAAAAAATTAAAGGTAAAAATTCTCGCGCGAAGCACAAGGTAAACCTCTAGTATATTGATAAAAATAAATTACAATACTATTAAAACATAGTTTGGATTTATATTGAAAAGCAATAAAAATGCAAAACATGCAAATTAAACGATAATAACTTGACAACGATCAAAATCAATCTCATTGCTCTCCAGCTTATCTCCACCGTAAATCTCACAGCCATCTTCATCACATTTGTCATCTAGAAAAGCCTTCCTTGAACCACTCCATTACTTAAGACATGATGAAGTGGAAGCAGCTCAAGCGGTGGATCCCCAAGACTTTGGCTAACAAAATCATGACTTACGAGCTCATCCGCGGTGGCTTTATTCCCATGATTCCGCACTTTACATTTACTCACAAAGTTCTAAGTCATTTGCGGTATCCTCAACAAGTAATCACTATTAGCCCTCATCATCTCAAGTACCATCGTACCTAAGGACCATATATCAACCGCCGACGAGATCACTTCACGTGGCCCAACTGCCTCTGGAGCCAAATAATCCGGATTGCCCTAAAACAAATACCCATTCACTGGATCAGGTTCATTGGACTCCTTATCAAAACTGAAGTCACCAAGTTTGAGTTCACAAGGCTCTCTACTGATTTCAACTCACTCTAAGCAATCGAAATCAGAATGATTGCTCATGGAGATCTTTGTGAAATCAAAATTGGCGACTTTGGTTTGGCTAAGGAGCCCAATGGACCTGATCCAGTGAATGGGTCTTTCTTTGAGGGCAATCTGGAGTATTTGGCTCCAGAGGCAGTCGGGCCACGTGGAGTGATCTCGTCTGCGGTTGATATCTGGTCCTTAGGTACTATGGTACTTGAGATGATGGGAGCTAAGAGTGATTACTTTTTGAGGATATCGCGGATGACTTGGGACTTTGTGAGTAAATGTAGAGTGCAGAATTCTCAGAATAGAGCCTCCGCGGAGGAGCTCATGTGTCATGCTTTTGTTAGCCAAAGTCTTGGGGATCCACCGGTTGAGCTGCTTCCACTTCATCATGGCTTAAGTAATGGAGTGGTTCAAGTAAGGCTTTTCTAAAGGATAAATGTGATGAAGATGGCCGTGAGATTTACGGTGGAGATAAGCTCGAGAGGAATGAGATTGATTTTCTTTGTTGCCAAGTTAATATCGTTTACTTTTCTTGTTTTGCATTTTGATTTCTTTTCAATATAAATCTGAACTATGTTTTTATAGTATTGTAATCCGTTTTTATCAATATATTGTTGTGTTCTTATGGAAAAACCTCAAAGACGTGGTGGACCTTTTATCAATATATTGATGTGTTGTTATTTTATTTTCCTTTTTTGTTTAATTATTTTTTGCTATTATTTTCCTTTTTATCATAATGTTTTCTTAAACTACTAAAAGTATTATATATATATATATATATATATATATTCTTATACTACTAAATAAATTTAATTTTTATATTTTAGTTAATAACTAATAATGAAAATATTTATTAAATAAAATAATTTTTAAAATAATATACCTTCAATAATATAATAAATGCTGAAAGAAAATAACCAATTTTTTTGCTATATATATATTTAGATCAAAATATTAAAAGTGAAAAAAATAATAATAATATAAATCAACTATCAACCATATGGTTTTTATATTGATCATTTAATCTCTTCTTAATATACAACTATCTTTAAACTAAATAAATAATTTAAGAATTAATAAATTATGTTTATCAATAGATCCAAAAAAATATTTTCTAACAATTTTAATTTATTTTTAATATTTTATGAAAACGATACATAATATATTACAAAGATATATTTAAAAATCTAAAATAAAATTGAACTAAATATAATCAATATCATATAATATGATTTTTTTATTTAAAATTTCAAATAGTTGTAGTAAAAATGCAACTCATTTAACACCAAAAACAAATAAGTAAATCAATCAAATTTTTAACATAGATTGCGTATAAACTAAAATAAAAACATATTGTTAAGCAATATTTACTTATGATATATCTAGATAAAGTCTTAAATAAGATAAAAAATTATAAATAAATAGAAAGTAATAATAATTTATTATTATAATGATATATATATATATATATTAATAATTAATTAATTAATTAATTCTATAATATTATTTAAAAATTCAGTTTCATATGTGTCAATATCACGTTGATTTTTAGCGTGATAATTACAATGGTATCCTTAATAAATTAAAAGCACTATACACAATGCTATTTAGGCCTGGGACGTATTATCCGGGATCCGGATTCGATCCGAGATCCGTCCCGGATCCGCTCCGAAAATAGGATATCTGGAGTGCCCGGATCCGAATCCGGATAGTAAAATTTTGGATCCGTCGAAACCGGATCCAAATCCGGATATCTTAATTTTTAAGTCTGGATATCCGGATCCGGATCCGTGTTTTTAAAATATATTAAATTTTTAATTTTATTAATAATTATATTTGATATATTAGTATTTATACATAAAATATTTTTTAATATTATATTTAAATTTTAATAATATTATGTCATATATCTATTCATAAATTTTGTATAAATATTTAATTTATTTTTAATTTTTTTATATATTTAAAATATTTTTTATTTATTTTTAATTATTTTTACGGATCCGGATCCAAATCCGGATATCCGCGGGTATCACAATATCTAGACGGATATCCGAAGTCTGGATACCCGGAAGACGCAGATCCGGATCCGGATACTAAAGTTACGGATCCGGATATCCTAAAATACCCCGGATATCCGGTCCGTCCCACCCCTAAATTGCTATTATTATGGTTTTCTGTTTTTATTTTCCTTTATGTTTCATTATTTTTTGCTTTTGGTTTTCTTTTTATCCTAATGTTTTTTTAAACTACTAAGTTAAGGAAATTATATATATATATATATACCTTAAATATAATCCTTAAACTCCTAAATAAAGTTAATTTGGATATTTTATTTAATAACTAATGATGAATATAGTTAGTAAACAAAATAATTTTAAAAATATTTTACCTTCATTATATAATAAGAACTGAAAGAAAACAACCAAAAATATTTGCTATATATATGTTTTGAACAAAAGATTAAAAAGTGGAAATAAAATATTTTCAATAATATAAATCAACCATCAACCATCAACCATATGATTTGTATATTGATCATTTAATCTCTTCTTAATATTACAACTAACTTAAACTAAATAACTAATTTAACAATTAACAAATTATGTTTTGAATAGATCCAAAAAATATATTTGCTAAATATACAATTTTAATTTATTTTATACTTTTATAAAAATGATAAATAATAAATTACAAAATTACCAGTATATATTTACAAATAAAATAAAAATTGAACTAAATACAATTAATAACATATAATGTGATTTTAGCTATTTAAAATTTCAAATAGTTGTAGTAAAATGCAATTTAGTAAACACCAGAAATAAATAAGTAAATCAATCAAATTTTAACATAGATTGCATATATAACTAAAATAAAAAATATATTTAAAATAATATTTACTTATAATATATCTAGATAAATTCTCAAATATGGTAAACTTTATAAATTAATGTAAATAATATTATAATGATATATCTATATTAGTAATTAATTAATCAAAAATTATTTTGTAAATATTTATATATGTGTATGAGCACGGAAAACTCATCTAGTAGTATAATACAAACAATATGAATATCAAATTTCAAAAAATTAATTAATGTATGCACATTAAAATCAATTTTTTCTTATTTTAGAAAAATATATTTTAAAATATAAAAAAGATTAAAAAGATTTTTTTATAAATTAATAATTCTATAAATTAATAAAATATTATAATTTTATAATTAATAATTTATAAACTTTTTAGAGTATAAAGTTAGGTAAACTGAGTTAATAATAAATACAATAAAAAAACATAAGTACTACAAATAGGCAAGTGTAGTACACGAAGACCACATGACAAATGGTTCATTCCTTTGTCCTTATATACTTTCGGTTAATGGAATTAAAAGTTGGTAGTCTTTTTTCCACGTTAGGTGTTAGTAACCTTCTTAAAGTTTTTTTTTCATTCTATTGGAATTAATATCGGTAATGCACTAACTTTTAATGCTTTCGTTTGCTTTACGCAAACTTCATCTCCTCATCTTCCTCCTCCCAATCTCTTTCTTGCGTGCTATAAATAATCAAGAACACACCATCTTACTTCTCATTCTACAAACAATATATATCTCATTTCTTATCTTTACTATCTTAAAGCTTTTCAGTTTGTTTTATCCACTTGTAGCCATGTCTCAGGTAGTTTTGCCTTTCATCTCTTCTTTTTCTTCTATATTTAATCTCTGCTTTCTTTTGGTTTTTACGTCTGCCTGGCCACACAACGATGACTTCAAGCAATAGATGTCTTTTCATATTCGTTGCCAAAAGATTGTAACAGTCCTTTAGGATTAACGTTCATCAATTATTTAGTAAACTGCCGATTCAACCGATACATATGGACGATTAATATTTTGAAACTTAATTGATATAAAATCATGAAATATAAGAAATAGATAATTGGTCTATGCACGCACCATCTGTATTTCAAACGTGTGAGTGTCAGTTTAAGGTCTTTTAAGATGTTGGAGTTTATTTGTTAAAGTACAAATAAGCTTAAAACGTAAATTTTAATTGTTAATTAATGAAAGGCCAATACATGCAGACCGTTGTCCTCAAAGTTGGTATGTCATGCCAAGGGTGCGTTGGTGCCGTCAATAGAGTCCTAGGCAAAATGGAAGGTATTTTTCTCTAAATTTATTATTTCATGTGTATTTTATATTAATCCATCTTATACTTCCTCCGTTTCTTTTTACATGATGTTTTGGCTTAATGCATGAAGATTAAGACATTTACATTTTTTTCAAAAATATTTTAAAAAATATAATTTTAAAATCATTCCACTAATTATAAACCTTTAAAGAGTATGTTATATTTCATGTGTGCTTTATACTAAACCTTTAAAACAATTTCAGGCGTTGAGTCATTTGACATCGATATAAAGGAACAAAAGGTGACAGTGAAAGGTAAAGTTGAGCCTGAGGCAGTTTTTCAAATAGTTTCAAAGACTGGAAAGAAGACTTCTTACTGGCCCGTGGAGGCTGAGGCGCCTAAAGCTGAGGTTGAGCCTAAGGCCGAGACTGAAACAAAACCTGAAGCTGAGACTAAGACTGAGGGTAAGGTTGATGCTGAGGTACTGGATGCTAAGGTTGATGCTAAAGTCGAGGTTAAGGCTGATGTTGAACCGAAACTTGCAGAAACGGAGACTAAGACTGAGGGTAAGGTTGACGATGAGGTACTTGATGCCAAGGTTGATGCTAAGGTCGATGCCAAGGCTGATGTTGAACCAAAACTCGTTGAAGCCGAGACTAAGCCACCACAAGTTTAAGTACTAAAGATTGTACTGATGCTTTTAATCCATATTTGCAAGGCTTCTTATTATCTTACGTTTATGTGTTGTTGTAAGAACTAAGAAATGTATACAAAAAGGAACTAAAAATGTTTTATCCAAAACAATATGTTGGATGTAGTCCGACTTATTTTTTTTTTTGAAAAACAATCAATTTAAGAATATAGACACTGGAAATAAATTTGGACTTAATTCATTCAAGAATATACATCTGATATACGAATTTTGGACACTAAAAAGAAGGTGTAAGAACTTCGGATCTTTCTGAACGAGAATGAAAAAAAAAACAAAATTTGAGACAAAACATTTTGTTGAAGTTTGATGTTATTAAGGAGGGGTTCGTGGATTTTAAGTAGAAATCATTTCCACTTTATAATAATAAAAATATAAGCAGAAAATCATAGTATTCTGTGGCCATGAGCTAGATACTATATGTAAGATGCTTAGGTTTGAGGGCATATAAACGTTACAATATTTTATTAATAGTATTTCAACAAAAATAATAGATATATGTGTTAGTGTCGTCGAAGGGAAACCATCATTTATATTCTTAATGGAAACGAGAAGTACAAACATAACTGAATTAGTATAATTAAGATATTATATATATGTTATCTTGTTTTATATGTTTTTAAATGATTTTATTATTCGTAGTCGATGTACACATTCATGTTCATAGTTATTTTTCTTTTTAGTAGCATATCAAAACGATGGTAAAGCAACAAAATAAGTCTATATAATAACTCATGGTTGTACAAAATTTGAACCACTATTAGAGGAGATAAAGACCAATTAGCTCATTTGTGGAAGTAGATAGACAAAACCCAATAGAATTATTTTGTCTTTTATGTTTATTAAGAGTTATTGTTCCTAGTTGTATAAATGAGTAGAGATGGCGATGATGTTAGTGGCAACAACAAGAACAAGCATTATCTCATTCGCGATATTCTCCCTTGACGTCGATACACCATGTAAGTTTTTATTTCTGATTTCTGTTAATTAGTTGAGATTTCATGTTAATTCCCAAAATATCAAGTTAGATTGAACTAAAAGTTGAACAATTTTTTTGTCTTTTAGGATTTAAAATCATGTTGGTAATGAGGAAGTGTTAAACATTTGTGGTTAATTTCATTAACAACTTGTTTTTATTCACGTTTTTTGGCTAACAGATTTCATGTTAATTTATGGATTGACTTGAAATTCAAAGTTGTACCTTGCTTTTTCTTTGTCTGGATTTTCACTGAAACAAAAAGAAAATACAAGATGTAATTAAAAGCTGCTAGTTTTAAAACTTATATACTCACAAACCCTAACAAAGGGAACACAACTCCAAAACAAGGAGAAATCCAACAAACCCGATAATGGGGATACAACACATCAAAAGAGATAAACCCATAAACCATCATAAGCTTAAGTAACACTTAAATCCAAAGTACACACCAAATTAAGTTGGAGGAAATCAGAGAATGCATCACTTGAAACTCATATGCTGCACTGCGGGGAATTTCAGTCCAAGAAAAAGAAAGACCCAAGACAAAGGAGAACTGCATGAGATGCCCATATACAACGATAAACCTTAATATGAACCACCGACCGAGAATCTAAATTTATACTCCTGATCTTCTACCCAAAAAGTATAAAGTATGCCTTCACATATTGTGGTGTTACCATATGTGAGGATATTCTGTGGGGTTGGCTTCATAGGCACATGAGCTTGTTGAGGTTTGCTCTCAATGAGAAGTTCTTGAGTCTGACAATGTCATTGAGAAGAGAGCCAACAGAAAAACCAGAGCTCTAGTAGAAATTAATTAGAACATCAGACATTGCTGATTCTCCAACCTAGATATACCCACAGAGTCTAATGAGGAAGTAGATTGCCGAGCACAAGATGACAAAAATCTTAGTTGTTGGGATCATAGTTAACAAACTTTTGATCTCGAATCCCACTAGATGAGCTGTGCACAAGTTTCATCACAAAAACCAAACTAAGGAAACATGACAATAAAAAAACAGAGAAAACAGAGCAACAAATACCAAATTGGTGTGTTTTTTTGACATCATACCAAATTGGTGTAAGAAATGAATTTTTGCCTTTGAAACAAAACGCGAAGGCTGTTAATATAACAGGGGAAGCTATGAAGAGATGTCATAACGAACCATAAATCGGATACAAAACTTTGAATAACATTGTCTTTTTAACCTTTTCACTGATCTTTATCATGGTATTGGTGGCAAGATTCATGGAAGACAACTATGTTGTTGTGGGTGAAGGAAAAGCTGAAGGCAAAGGAACTTGAGGAAGATGATCTCACCTAAATACATCTCTCTATCTAACCACAGCTTACTTATTAATTATTGATGATTGAGGAAGATGTATCATCATCACTTGTGTTGGTTTTACCTTCATGTTTGTTTATCGTGTCTGGTTATGAGCTTCTAATGTTTGTTATGAGGTTTGGTCAAAATTGGTTTTGTTTTATATCAAAGAATGAACACACATATATATACACACACCAAGAACTTCTGAAGGAAACCAAACGTAAGATATTGAAGACGAGACATCAGTTAGTAAGAAGATATTCTTACCATCAAGTTCTCATTTGTCATCGACCAAAAAATCAAAGCATAACATAAAGAGATTTCAATTATTCACCAATGTGAAAAGCCATATGTATATTCAAATGTCTTCATACACAAAACTCAAACCTTTTTGACATAAAAACAAAGTAGTCAGATTGACAAAAGCATAACAACCCTGCAGCAGCTTGTAGTCCTCACTGCGTTGAAAGGTTCTTTCTTCCCCTTAGGTCGATAGGGTTGCCTCCACCAAATAAACTTCTCAAAAGCCACACCGAGTTAACATATGCAACTGCATGAGGATCTACTAAAATAATCTTGTAATTTATCATACATGTCGGCCGGGAAGCTTTCTGTGATCACCACCACGGTTGATCTTGATGTTGTTTGGGGTTTGTCCAGTGCCCACAAAAATTGTCCTTAAACCTTTTCTTATACCTTGCATATGTATCCTCTGAAACCATATATATAATAAACAGATCTAGCTTTAGATAAAGAGAAAACTGTTAAGATTCAAGATAAGGAATCTCAACTCGTATTATTGCCTATTCACACACCAAGCACAACCTTACAATCACCTTCAAGAATCAGAGTTTCCCTATACGAATCCTCACATACGAGGTTCGTCTCAAGGTACAACCTCACACTCTCCACAATGATTACAAGTCTTATGATGATTCTAGTAAAAGTCAATTACATCAATATATATTTGAATATTGACTGTAACTGCCAAATACTCTGATTGTACCAGAGTCTTCCATTCTTTATTAACTTTTACCCATAAGATGTTCCCTCCTCTTATACTGATCCCATGATCTTCTTCCCTTGCTTCTTCTTAGCGTAATACACTTGCATCAGTGTATCAAAAACAGTGTTAAAGAAGTGAAGGAATATTCACCTGTGGGTACCAAGGTGATGGGTAGGTTATAATCATCGATGGAGAAGTCACCACGGCTCCTATTCTTGCCACAATAAGCCTTGATTAACACGGCTTCAGTACCAAGAGCTCTTATGAAACTAAGAAAAAACCTATGAGGATTCAGACCACCAGGTATTGGGCCGTCAAGATTCCAGTATGATTCTCTACAAAAAGTAAATCAATTTCTTAGATTAATAAATAACTATATATGATTAGTTTACCATGCAGCTGGTTCTCCTTCCTCCAACAAGAAAGATCATTCCGAATAACATTGACTACATCTCGTGAGTGGTTGGTACGGTTGAGAGGTTTCCCTCCAGCTAATAAGGTATCCAAATGCCATTCCAAGCATGCAGGAGGTAGCACAGGTGATGATGCAGCGTCTTCATCATGTGCAACGAAAATATTGCAGCCTCTTGATTCCAAATCTTGAAAAAGACTTGAGAGCTTGGTTTCTTGTGAGATGGTTTTGGAGACTACCATTATATTCGATGGTGCAGGATTTTCCACTGCCCATAAAAGGATGTCCGCAAACATTGTATCAAGCTCCAAATATGGACATTCATTTTTTGACACTATATCAACAATAATTACAAAAACACATTTTGTTACATACATAGACATTATTATCAAAGAGAAAGAAGTAAAAAAGGAAAAAAAATCTTTTAGGTTAGGATAAAGCCATACAGAGCCTATATGTATTCCATCTCATCATGCACTGTTAGAAAAACGTTGTAATCTCTTGAAACCAAAGTCTGAAGAACCCCGACAAACTTTCTGTTTCCTGAGATATTACCATCAAACTGGGTACTGTTCTAGGATAGTACACATGATTTCGCAGCGTCCCTTAGCATTTACTTGAATCTCGCAGTTTTATCTCCTCAAACCACAAAGATTACATACATAAATGAAAGAAAATACAAATGTACCGAGTGGAAACTCACCTGAGGGTACCATTGTGATACGAGGGACGAGGGACAAGTCGTTCTTCTCACAATAAGCCCATATTGACACTTCACCACGACAACCCTGATTTACAAGAGCTGATTTGACATTTAGATAGATCTAATCAGGATCAAGAAGACGCCTGTGTTAACCTCTACCAACAGAGAAGGTATAATCAAATTACCATATGACAGAAACAAAAGCAAAACAATCAATTCTTTTTTAGATTAAAAATAATTCAAGAACACCAAACAGCTCGGTTCCTTCTGAGATGTTTTTCGAGATGACAATCAAATTTGATGGTGCTGGATTGTATAGTCCCCATGTAAGAATATCCACCAACATTTTATCAACTTCTGTAAATCCAGCTCTGCACACTAGATTACATCAACATAGATTATATTAGATGCATATAAACTAAACTAATAACAATGAAAAAAAAAGAGTATAGTAAACTAACCTCTCTTTTGTAAGAAGAAAGCATCATAGTAATTAAACAATTCAGAACTAGAACTCTCACAATAAGCCCTGACGCTAACTTCACCATATGGTATCAATGCTTTTTAAGAGTAGCTTTGATGTTCTCAAAAACAGTAGCAGGATCAAGACCCTTAGGGATGGGACAGTCATCCATGTCCCAGAAAACTCCCGCTGAGAAAACACATAAACCAAATTGCAATGAGACAAAACAATAGAGGGACATATCGAATACCAAATAAACTTCATATTTTCGAGCAAGACAGAGATCATACCATTGCGTTCTTTGATCATCGTTTCCAAGGAATATTCGGGTTCAAATAGAGAGAAAAGAATAACTAAACACAATTTTCATAATGCAAATCTTCTTTTATATCCCACATCCATGAATCAATCTCTCACGAATAATACCAACTTTTCAAGTTAGGGTTGACAATGTGCTAGGCATATTATCTCAAAATCCGAAAACCGAACCCATACCAAAACTAAAAAAGCAAAACCGAAATTGGACTGAAAACTACAAACCCAAACAATTCCTATTTTTCTCAACCCGAAAACCGAAACCTAACCGAGAACCACACGTACTCGAATATTTTAATTATAATAAAAACATTAATTAATTTTAATTTTAATATAGAAATGTAATTTATAAATAAAAATATCTAAAAAAATCTGAATTACCTGAATATTTTTTAGGTTTTTTCGGGATTAAATCAATTTTTCAATTTGGACTTTAACCCGAAGCAAACTATTTCTAATTTGGTTCTACTTCGAGTTTTATAGAAAAAATAGAAACCGACTCAAAATCTGACATTACTCAAACTAATCTGATCTGAAAAATTATCGGTTCCTGAAGGTTTTAAACACCCATACCTAAATAAATCGAAAATTGAATAACCTGAACGACCTGAAACAAAAAAAACGAATGCCCAACACTAGTTGACATTATAGATTTTATTTTTCGTTGAAATTGGAAGAGTTTAACATTTAACATAATAGAGAACGGATTTACATAACGTATTATTTGTAAAATTGAATTAGTTCCTTCAATTTTTTTTTCTTAAGCCAATAAAAAAGGGGACTTTAAAAAAATAACAATTTCCTCAAATAAATTTTCCTAAAGTTATTGTGACTAAAATAGTTTAAAAATGATAGATATAACCAATTTTTATTTTGAATTTTTTTAAAAATAACGCTTATACTAATGTGGGCTTTTCAAGAAAAAGCCCATATTCAGCCCATATATATGTGTTGAAAAATCTTTCCTCTTCGCTCGAAGAACATTCGAAAGTAAAACATAAGAAGGTGAAAGGGATAGTTAATGGGTGATCATCTGGTGAGAGCGGAGGAGTTCGAGAAGAAAGCTGAGAAGAAGCTCAACGGATGGGGAATCTTCGGATCTAAGTACGAAGACGCTGCTGATCTCCTCGAGAAAGCTGCTAATTCCTATAAGCTCTCCAAATCATGTAAAGTTTTCGTTTTTTTCCTTTCTGAGAATGATTTGATCTTAGGTTTAGTCATTTGATCTGTAAGAGACTATTGGGGTCTGTTTGATTGAATTTTAATGTTCAGTTCTGCAGCAGTGTATCATGTTAATGTGTTTTTAATGTATGAGATTGTTTCAGGGGATCAAGCTGGAAAGGCTTATCTTAAACTTGCTGATTGTCACTTAAAGGTTTGTTCGTTTTTTTCCCTACAAAACATGATTCTGGACGCAATGTATTGAACTGTTGTTATAACATTGTTTGTGTATCTGCAGTCTGACAGCAAACATGATGCTGCTAACGCCTACGCCGAAGCTGCTAAATGCTACAAGAAAGTTGACACAAATGGTATGTTGAGGTCACTATATAACCAAAGACTAGAGGAGTGGTTATCAACTTCTTTTGTGTGTTTTCTTTTCTCGTTATGTGTGTGTATTGTGTCCTGATATAGCCATGATCTTGTATGCAGAGGCTGCATCTTGTCTAGAGCGAGCTGTGAATATATTCTGCGAGATAGGAAGGCTCAACATGGCTGCCAGATACTACAAGGTGTCTCTTTTGTGCGTGAATTGAATATTACACTCTTTTAAGTAGAGAACATTGAGTAAGTAGTGTTATTAGGTCACTTCTTAAGTAGGGATGGGATCCTGTTTCCTTTATCCATGCTAGATGATCCGATAGATATATGTGTATTTTCATTATAATAGTAATATGGGTGCGGATTTTTTCTGTTATTACTGACAGGAAATCGCTGAATATTATGAAGCTGACCAGAAGATAGAGCAGGCTATTGCTTACTTTGAAAAGGCGGCTGAGTTCTTTCAAAATGAAGAAGTGACCACTTCTGCAAACCAGTGCAATCTCAAGGTGGCACAATACGCTGCGCAGTTGGAGCAGTAAGATGTTCTGAACCTGACTTAAAAGTTTGATAACCAACCCAATGAACCCATAGAATCGGGCATTGTGTGTATTCATGATAGCTTTTTGTTTACTTGGTTTGAGATTGATTGATTGATAAGTGGCTTGGTGTATCTTTGATAGATATGAGAAGGCAATCAAGATTTATGAAGAAATAGCATGTCATTTACTCGGTAATAACTTGCTTAAGTATGGAGTTAAAGGCCATCTTCTCAATGCTGGCATGTGCCACCTTTGCAAAGCTGATGTTGTTTCTATCACGAATGCGTTGGAGAAATATCAGGTTATTCATCTTCTTCTTACCACTGAAAACACTAGCAGTCTTTGGAGGAACTATGACATGATTTCTAACTTCTACTTTTCTGCAGGATCTGGATCCAACTTTTACAGGAACACGAGAATGCAAATTCTTATCGGTAAGGTTTAAAACTGAGCTTTGTAGTGAATATGTGAGTGTAGCTTACATAAATTATTCTAAGTCGAGTGTTTGATTCCCCTGTATAGGACCTTGCTGTTGCTATCGATGAAGAAGACATCGCAAAGTTCACAGACGTTGTAAAGGAGTTTGATAGCATGACACCTCTGGTACGAACCATAAGTCGTATACAAAACCTCGAATAACATTGTCTTTTTAAACCTTTTGTCTGATCTTTATCATGGGATTGGTATTGTTGGCAGGATTCGTGGAAGACAACAATGTTGTTGAGGGTGAAGGAGAAGCTGAAGGCAAAGGAGCTCGAGGAAGATGATCTTACCTAAACATATCTCTATATATATCTAACCGAAGCTTCCCTTATTGATTGTTTCTGGTGTGTATCATCACTAGTGTTAGTGTTACTTCATGTTTGATTTTATTGCGTGTGGTTATGAGCTTCTAAGGTTTGTTATGAGGTTTGGTCATAATTGGTTTGCTTGATTGATATCAAAAGACTACATTTGCTCTCTCATTACTTCATCTACGAGAACTCAAATCTTTGGAAATTTGCTTCAAAAGCAGTCCACAAAGACTGTATACAAATAGTGTGGATGTATCTAAGGTTTGATATAAAAAAATAGCAGAGATAAAAACCTTAGAATCAACGCATCTACCACTTGAGTTAAATAGCGAGATCAGACCATAGAATCAGAATACAAAGTTATTGATATTAATCAGGCTAAGGTTACCATTAATATTGCACTCATGTAATGTCTCTGCTACGAAAGCCGAGCTCACAAATTTATGGTTTTGTTTCTTTTTTTGGACAATATTCAAACTTACGGTTTAACAGTTACTTTTTTTTTGAAGATAAATCAAATTCCACAAAACCTTTAAATATTTTAACCCAGTGTTTTTAAAATTGAACCGACCCAATAGTTGGATTGGGTTCAACCATAAACGGATTACATAGACGTGTTGGGTCTATTAACTAGTTCAACCATGAACCGGTCACGAATCCAAATTAGATCTCAAATTTACTGAAGTGGATAACAATTTTTAAAACTATCAAAAATCTATAAACCAATCATATAAACCAAAAAAAACTAGTCTATGTTTATGATGTTCTGTATTTGATATTTATTCATATTTTAATTATATATCTTAATATTATTTTTAATTTATTTGTAGAAAATATATTAAATTGAATCCGACCGAACCATATTGAACCGTGATCTAAATAATTGTTCGGTTCAGCTTTTAATGTGGTTTTTATTGCTTTAAACAACCAAGGCCTAATCCCATTTGTAACCTAATTATTTCATCAGTCAAAAAATATTAATCATATTTATTCACTTATTTTCTCATTCTTTAGTTTTTAATATATATATATATATATATATATATATATATGTTTAAGTTTTTAACCCAGTAAACAAAAGTGCTAGGTCCGTGAGGAGATTAAAAAGGGATTTGATATTTGATATAGATCCTTAACTGATCACACTTTAATTAAGGGATTCGATACATAACGAATCACTCTTAGATAGATTTCAGGAGCTATATAATATTTAAAACTCATTTCCTCGTTGACGTGGTGTCTTTTTAGATTTGGTATCTCCCTAGTCCTTATATATTAGAACCTCATCTGAGTATTGAAAACACTATCTCAACAACACAAAAATGGCCTTACCAACAAAAATGGCTTTACCAATAACAAAAACAAAAGATGAAAGCACCGAATCCATTTGTGTTACGACGGCTCTATGGGAGAGTTTGGAGAAGGAGAGATTGATGGGTCTTCGTGTATTCACACGTGGGATTTGGTATGCGTTGACCATCTTCTCCTGCTTTGGCCTGTTGATGTATGGGAAACATGTTTTGTTTTATCCCATCAGGTTCGGCGTCGCGACATTCTTTGCAGTAATGCTACTCAGGTGTTTGTTCTTGTTGGAATGTCCGAGCACCAACTCCCCGGTTCTAAAATATAACAGATTTGTGATCTCTTTGATCGTATTAACTTTCATGTTTTATGTTCCTTTTAACTATCCTAACATGGATGTTTTCATTTCGATACTTTCATTGCTTGCCGGAGCAATCTCAATCTATCAACTCTCTTGCACGATGGACATTGGACATGCTCTTCTGCTCCTCTTTCTTTCCTTTGCTAATGGTTTTTTAGCTATCGAATTTGCTTCTCAAAACCATCACCCATTCTCTGGAGTTTACTTGATTTGTTTCTTTCAGTACGTTGTCTACGCTTATAATTTCAATTTTCTAGCTAATGTAATCTAGTTCTATTACAATAGATTTATGTAATATTTAGTTGAAGCTTAATAAAACTACAAGTAGTTTCTTTTTATTATCCCTTTTCTTTTTTGTATTAGACTAGTAAGTGTTCTTCGGCTTAATTTCAGAGCACAAGCCAATAAAGATATTTTCTCAATTGATATATTCGAAATAACTAATGGTACAAAATCTCAATCTGCCACTAAACAATACATGTCATGCTTACAAGTATATAGCTATTTCCATCAAATGGTTCACATAATTATTTCAACGTTCTTAGAAAGGAATCAAACCTTTTGTATTAGACTAACTTTGAATAACATTTTTTTTTTTAAAATGGAAGACAACTATGTTGTTGAGGGTGAAGGAGAAGCTGAAGGCAAAAGAGCTTGAAAAAGATATCTCTCTATCTCTCTTATGAGGTTTGGTCAAAATTGATTTGTTTGATATCAAAAAGACTTCATTTGCTCTCTCTCTCTCATTACTTAAACCTGTGAGAACTTCTCAAATCTTTGTAGATTTGCTTCGATAGCAGTCCACACAATATTTTTACATTGAAAAAGTCTTGAAAAAAATGAATACATATACCCACCAAGAACTTGTGAAGAAACCCAAACTTAAGATATTGAGGACAAGACATTAACAAGATACTCTAGCATCAATTCTCATTGTCATCAACCATAACAAGTAAAGCAATGATAAAGGCATAATCCACCTCTGGATTTACTCTCACCCTAAAGTTACATTTCCCTTGACAGAAACTTCCCCATGTAAACTTATGCGTCACCTGCAAGCATCCCCACAACAACAACAAGATTTCAGTTCACCACCATGTGTTTTAAAAAAAAGACAAGAGTCTATTAGTGAAGAGATTGTGTCTTAAACTTTTTTTACCCCTACCCCAGCGATGAGAGCATCCGATTTGAAAACTTTGAATGAGATATTAGAGTATCCACCTGAAGCATGAAAATCACAAGTACTGCTCTTCTTGACATTATTGTTCTCTGCCAAGAAAACATCCACAGATGTTTTCAACGACACCGCTAGAGATTGATGTACCGTGAACAGCAAGTCTTCTCTCTCTTTGCTCTCTCCTCCATGCACTTCCCATTTGTTTTTCAACGTCATTCCCTGTACACACATGCACATTCTCAAGAAAGACTCTTTTTTTTTTTTTTTTGTTGTTTCAAGATTGAATGTTTTTGTAACCTTTTGGCGCATGGTGAGGATTGTGAAACCAGCTGGATCACGCATAATCCTTTTACGGTTAATCCCCCAAGCTTGTCCATCAATTTGCAAAAGGAGGTTTCCACTTGGATCAAACACTTGGTAATGATCTTTTGAGAAACTTTGAACTTTCCTCTTAACCATTAGATCCATTGGGTATGGATTACAGAATTGATCTCCCACTATGCTTATCGTAGGATCTCCTACTTGCCATTCTGTTTTCTTATTCTTTGGCATTGGTAATATTTTGAATAAACTCGAGAAGAAGAATATTGTTGAAAGGCTCTTGCTTAAGAGCACTTGATGATCATGTCCTTATGATGATAAAGAATTATAGAAAAAAAACTGGTTTTACATTTTTAGCAAATATATATCAACTAGAAAACAAATTTGCAACTTTGCAGGATTTTTTTTTACTCTCTCTGGTTGTGAAATCAAAGTTTTATTCTCAACCCTAGATTGTTAAACCCAAAAATAAACTATTTATTTAAATTTAGAAACAAACAACCAAGCAAGCTTCTATTTCCAGGTGCAGAGAGATTCTCCATTGTCAATAACTTATCAATACATAAAACATTTACAGAGTGGTCTTAGAGTTAGACAACATACCACAAGTTGTACATATATAGATTAGACATAGAGTAAAATTAAGGGAAATGACATCGAAATATACCCAAATGATGGCATGTTGCCTTAATAGTTAACTAGAATACAACCCAAGTTGAAACGCAGAATTTGTTTCCTTTCTATTAATATCCGATTAAAAAAAATTAATTAATTTTAAAGAGATATGTTATTGGCCTACGAAAATATTATTTATGGGTTGTCTCATATATTATGATACGCTTCGTGGTTAAGAAGTTCAATTCAACATAAATTTACGCATCTAAAATATTTTTTAACTATTTGTTGTCGAAGATTTTTTTTTTGAGTTTTTTCATCCTTTTCGATGCGATTAGGGTTTTTCAAATATTTTTTCCACAATTTCTAATTTTTGTAAACATATGTTTGTAAAATCGGAGTTTTATGATGATTAATTTGTAAATATTTTATTAAATATAGAATTAGTTCATATTTTAATATTTTACTTTTAGTACCAAAATGTTTTCTATTCTATTTTTTATTGAATATCAAAATGATTAGAAACTTCAAAGAGTTTGATCATTTACAAAGGAATGTCCACTGTAATAAAGAATATGAAAAAAATCTATGTAACTCTGAGTTCAAATTTGTATTTGTCAATTACAAATATATGCAATGTTAATAGATTATATTGATATAAACATAATAAAAAGATAAGATAAGGATAGCAACAATATTTTCTTTTTTTTTTTTTGTTAAAAACATATGTGATATGAAAAAATGTTGTTGCGATTTCTTAATATATTAATGGTAAAAAATTGTTAAATTTTAAAACTATATTCTTTTTTTTGGGACAAATCTTAAAATTATATTCAAATTTCCTAATTATATTCAAATTTTATTATATGATTTTAGAGTTGTATTGATTTATTTACTTTTGATACAACAATATTAAGAATATATTTTCATAGAGTAATATTAAGAAATTTAATTCAACATATAATACAATAGGAGGACACATCGAATTTGGAAATTTCAAATATATATATATATATATTGTTAAAATCATTTTATTAATGAATTATATATAAGGGATACGAAAATTATACATGGTTGACAATATTGAACAAATGGGCCACGATATCTACTCTACTAACAACTTCAGAATCAGTCTCGATACTGATTTTTTCACGGCCGATTCTGATTTTTTATAACATTATGAAGAAGTCTTTGATAATCTCATGTGACGAGAACACTTTTTCTAACTTTGTTTCTAATAATTTGGAGATATTTTATTTTCCTCCGATGGATTTGTAGTTGTTTGATTTCGACGAGTTTCCAATTACAATGGCCGTTGGATTAAGCTCTGTATTATTGTAGTGTTTTGATTTGAATGTGTAAAATCGATGTTAGCTTTTAGGGTTCTTAATTTTAACAGGTCGGGTCTCATATGGTTAAATTTGTAGAGATGGTTCACTTTTAGTTTGGTTTAGCTCATAAACTAAGAATCGATAACAAACCAAAGAAATTGAGATTTATGGGTAAATAATTTTGAATTTTTATTTCGAAGATATATAGATTGGGGTAATAGTTTGAATTTTTTTTAATTTTATATATGATAGTTATCATGGAAAAATAACTCATCGTCTCCAAAACGAAAGCTTAAGAGTTACTAATTTTGGGGGTGATTGGTGAAAGCTCTGAGCGCTGCACACAGCTTTGTTTCTTTCTAAAGCACTAAAATCAAATCAATCAGGCTTTGGTTAAAGTTTTGGATCACACAGCTGTTGAAAGCTTTTATTTCATTTCACGGCTGTGTAGAGCAAATTTTGTGAAGCATTATTTCAAGTGCTTTAAAAACTATTTCTCTTTTTTTCTATAAAAATGTTTCTTTTTCTCCGTAACAATATATTATAATACATATAAAATATCCACTAGTCTAAATATAATACTATACTTCTTTATATATAGTTCACTAAAATGTTTAAAATACCATGTAATATACATATATGTAGTAGATAAATATAAATTTCATACACATATAGATAAAAAATTCACATTTTTAATTATATTTCACCACCATTTCTTAATTTATATAATATATTTTTTTAATATTTATTGATATTATTTTGATTTTAAAATAACCAAAGCTTAATTTTAATTTAAAATAAACTATTAATACTTAACATTTATTCTTGCTTTCTTTTAAAAACTAAAAGCTAATATTATATAGTTACAACACAATTTTACACAATACAAAATCCTATAGCACAAATTCTACAGAAAAAAATAGAAAGCTACAGTCGTAACCAATCGAACTTTTTACAGCAAAAAATCGAGAGTAATAAATCTACAGCTACAGCAAAAAATCTACAGCAATAATTTTACAGCAAAAAAAGTAAAGCTACAGCTTTTACCAATCACGCCCTTTGTAGTTGCAGATCCATTTGTATTTTATTTCCGAAACGATGTTAAATCTTGTATCGACTATAGATAGTTACACCGTTGTGATTTAAATTTGTTAGGAAAACCCGCGCACCAAGCAATCCGCAAACCGACCGGTTTAGCATCATCTAATAGACAATTTGCGTATATACACGAAGGGTTGACCATCTCAACTATTTCTTGAATACAATTAATATTATGAATACACAAGTCGTGTTTAATTGTTAGAACTAAACTTGAGAACTACTCTATCTAAAATTGGGACTAGTCTAGCTAAACTTGGGGAGCACTCTTGTTGTACTATATAAGCACACTTGTGTATTCAATCGAGAGGCACCACTTGAACCAATAATCTTACAAAACCAATATTGTTGTTACGAAAACCCGCGTACCAAGCAAACCGACCGGTTCAGCACCTTCAACTAGAAAACCAATCGGTTTAGGCTAACTAAATAAAACCTTAATTCTAATTCATTCCTCACCTTCTCTAATCGAAGACTTTCGACGACGACACCTTCTTCTTCTTCTTCTTCTTCACATCTTCATTTTGGATTGCGTTGAGGTAATCACTTTCTTCTTTACCTTGCATAATTCGAAAAGATTCGAGTCTTTGGTGTTTACGAATCGTCGATTCGGTGACTGTGACTCGTTTGATAGATTTGAACTTAGGTTGATTAGATCGAGTCGTGTTCGTAGCTTTGAGCTTATATGTAATCTAGCTATGTATCGTATCAGGTTCTTGTTGCTAAAGAAGAAGAATGACGTCACGTTTTTTCGCTCAGGTATGCTTCATGTTCACCACCATTGTTCTTCTTCAGTTTGCTATCAGCTTCGTAACGGGTTTCTTGTTAACGTTGGCTTAATAGGGTAGTAGTGATAGCGAAGATGGGAGTGATTACGATGAAGAGATCACGGAGGTTCAGAACAACAACAACAACATCGATAAACGTTACCTTGAAAGTGGCAGTGACGATGATGACGATACGGATACCAAGCGTGTCATCAAGCCAGCGAGAGATAAGCGTTTTGAGGAGATGACACATACCGTTGAGCAGATGAAGAACGCTACGAAGATCAATGATTGGGTTAGCCTTCAAGAAAACTTCGATAAAGTCAACAAACAGCTTGAGAAAGTTATGAGGATCACTGAGGCGGTGAAGGCTCCGACTTTGTATATCAAGACCCTTGTGTTGTTAGAGGATTTCTTGAATGAAGCTTTGGCTAATAAGGAAGCTAAGAAGAAGATGAGCCCTAGCAACTCCAAGGCGTTGAACTCGATGAGGCAGAGATTGAAGAAGAATAATAAGCTGTATGAAGAGGATATCATTAAGTACAGGGAGGCTCCAGAAGTTGAGGATGACAACGAAGGAGAAGATGATACGGACGAGGAGGATGACTCTGAGGACGATGTTATCATAAACGATGTGTCTGTAGTGGAAGTGGACGAACCTGCTGATAATAGCTGGGAGAAGATCACAAACAAGGGAGATAAGATAATAGAGAAGCTGCTTAGTAAAGATCCTAAAGAGATCACTTGGGACTGGGTCAACCAGAAGTTCAAAGAAATTGTTTCTGCTCGTGGGAAGAAGGGAACTGCTCGATTTGAGCTTGTTGATCAGCTTACACACTTGACAAAGATTGCCAAGACTCCTGCGCAGAAGCTTGAAATCTTGTTTAGCGTTATCTCAGCACAATTTGATGTAAATCCAGGTCTCAGCGGACACATGCCTATCAAAGTCTGGAAGAAATGCCTGCTCAACATGCTCACCATACTGGACATTCTTGTCAAGTACAATAACATTGTTGTGGACGACACGATTGAACCTGATGAGAATGAATCTTCAAAGCCAGCAGATTATGATGGAAAGATACGGGTCTGGGGAAACTTGGTTGCATTCATAGAGAGGATCGACACTGAGTTTTTCAAGAGTTTGCAGTCCATTGATCCTCACACCCGTGAATATGTTGAGAGACTGAGGGATGAGCCCATGTTGTTGGCCCTTGGTCAGAACATCCAGGACTGCTTTGAGCGGATGGGGGATTACAAATCTGCTGCAAAGGTGGCCTTGAGACGAGTTGAGTCAATATATTACAAGCCCCAGGAAGTTTATGAAGCTATGAGGAAATTGGCTGAGTTGGCTGAAGAAGATGATGAAAATGAGGCCGGAGAGGAAAATGGACCTCCTTCTTCATTTATTGTTGTTCCTGAGGTTGTTCCCCGTAAGCCTACCTTCCCAGAGAGTGGCCGGGCAATGATGGATCTTCTTGTATCCCTGATCTACAGAAATGGAGATGAGCGGACCAAAGCCCGTGCAATGCTATGTGATATCTATCACCATGCTTTGATGGACAACTTTGGGACTGCTAGAGACTTGATGCTAATGAGTCATCTCCAAGACAACATTCAGCAGATGGACATCTCAACACAGATTCTCTTTAACAGGACCATGGCGCAGCTTGGCCTTTGTGCCTTCCGGGTTGGAATGATCACTGAATCCCATAGCTGCCTCTCTGAGCTTTACTCTGGTCAAAGAGTGAGGGAGTTGCTTGCCCAAGGTGTCTCGCAGAGTCGATACCATGAGAAGACACCCGAACAGGTAATTACTCTTTTTCTATTTTTAGATCTTTAATACAAATATAATGTGAAAAATGAATTGTTTCATCATATAGTTCTGACTAAAACACGACTACAGACACTGTATCTCTGTCTAATCAGATTAAGCATGAATCAACTATTCAAATACATGAGCTTTGGTGTATATTATATTTCTGCTGCATTTGATGGTTCTACAGTTTGTTTCCTTTCCATACAATCTGTTTTCTCTATTCCAACATAGATGCTTATAGGCATGTTTGATTCAGATACTTATATGTGATATTAAAAAAACTCTTGGTTTTAACAGGAAAGGAGGGAGAGGAGAAGACAAATGCCTTACCATATGCACTTAAACCTCGAGCTTCTGGAGGCTGTTCATCTCATCGGTGCCATGCTGCTTGAAGTCCCAAACATGGCAGCAAACTCGCTTGAAGCCAGACGCAGAGTGATTAGCAAGAATTTCCGCCGCTTGCTTGAGATCAGTGAGCGGCAAGCGTTCAATGCACCGCCTGAGAATGTACGTGACCACGTCATGGCAGCCACCAGAGCCCTGACCAAAGGAGATTTCCAGACGGCATTTGAAGTTTTGAACTCTCTTGATGTCTGGAGACTGCTCAAGAACCGGGACAGCATCCTCGATATGGTGAAAGCTAGGATCAAAGAAGAGGCTTTAAGGACTTACCTGTTCACATACTCTAGCTCCTATGAGTCTCTAAGCCTTGAACAGCTGGCTAAGATGTTTGATCTCTCTGAAGCACTGGTTCACAGCATCGTGAGCAAGATGATGATCAATGAAGAGCTTCATGCAAGCTGGGACCAGCCCACACAATGCATTGTCTTCCATGAAGTGCAACACAGCAGAGTACAGTCATTGGCTTTTCAGTTAACCGAGAAACTATCGGTTTTGGCAGAAAGTAATGAAAGGGCAATGGAATCTAGAACCGGTGGAGGTGGTCTTGATCTGAGTTCAAGGAGAAGGGACAACAATCAGGACTACGCAGGAGCAGCATCTGGTGGTGGGAGATGGCAGGACAACATGAACTATGGACAAGCAAGACAAGGTAACAGATCTGGTTATGGAGGAAGATCATCTGGACAGAATGGTCAGCCTAGAGACTGGTCGGGACAGAACAGAGGAGGAGGATATGCAGGAAGAGCTGGCTCAGGAAACAGAGGTGGTATGCAAATGGATGGCTCAAGCCGCATGGTGAATCTTAACAGAGGTGGTCGACCTTAAAAGAAGTTGGGGAGAAATCTGCAGGCAGTGTTTTGACCTTAAGCTTTTTCTTACGTTACATTTTCTTGTTCATCGATTGAAACTTTGAAACTTTTTTTCTTTCAGTAAGCTGCTTCAGAACTTAAAATTACTTGATATCTCTGCAAATGTGATCTGTTTTTAAGAGAGTTTATTGTTAGGGTGTAATAAATGATATGTAGTGGTAAGGCATAAACACAAGGATATCCGAAACCAAAAACCATGGTTTAGTACCAGGGACGGATCTAGGTGAATTTTGAAGTTGTTTGGGTGATTTTAGTAAAATAATTTAAAATAAAAATTATAGCTGATTTGGTAAGATAATTTCAGAAAATTTTAGAATTGTTTAGGGTATTTGAAATGATAAAATGGTACTTTGCCATCAGTTCTCCCCAACTCTGATTGTAGCAAATCGCTTGAATACTCTTTCGATAGAGCCTGATCCCACAACAAAAAAACAAATTAAGATTGAAGTTGGATAATATAGGAAAGAGTAAGCAAAACAGAAAAATGGTTACGAGGAGGTCATATGCTAAAACAGGTGATCCTTGTTTTTCATCTCAAACTGTGTCTTTGCTGCCACGAGTTGGTCTGCGATTATGCCCTGGAGGTCTCAATTGCTTTATCGATGCTCTCTATAGCAATCTCCAACACGGTTCTTTTGTAGAGTGTTAAGAGACACGGTTGCATCGTGATTCAGTATTGTCTTAATATTCAAGTTGTATAAGATGTTGTGCACAAAACAAAATCAGCAAATCTTAATTTACTAAGAGCACCATTAACTCTAAATGGGGTACTTATTTTTATTTTTTAAAATTAAAACGAACCAATCGTATACCGCCATATATTAATCGGTCCCGCGAACAGTACAAGAGCTGATGCTTAATTTGGAATTTTAGAAACTGGTGCTTATGGTTTTGGTAGGTTCATCCACCTTAATCACTCCCCTTAATGGTGCTCTAAGCTTTTCTTTATGCCTATGTAAAGTAGTCGTCACGTTTTAGCTTCTGTAATGAATAAGAAGTCACCTCAAAATCAGTGAAATCTGTTTGATTAAACCATTTATTTGAAACGGTAATTCCACTTGAGAAATCCAATGCGAATGATTAATTATAGAGAGAAGGAAACTTTGTATCAGGTTTAGGGTGTGATATTACACCTCAGCGTAACTGAGGGTAATGAAAATGAAGAAATTTAGAGGAAAATAAAATAAATAATTAGAGTAAAACATAAACGAATAAACAGACAGAAAAGAAAGAAAGAAAGAGAACGTGGGCTTTTACTTTCATTTTGACAAGTGAGAATCTTTTATTATTTCAGCTCAATTTACTTAAAAGTAGCTGAAGAAATATTTTAGTTGTATTCAATTTAATTGGTAAATATTGAACAGAATACAGAGTAAAAATATACTATTTACTCCAAAACTTTTACTCTGAAAATGTATATCCAATCATACTCTTAGCATAAGAATAAAATTGGATCTAAAATGTTTTTGTAGTTCTGTTTTTTTTTAAAAAAAATTATGAGATCTCCACAAGTGACATTCGGCAGTATTCTTTAGAGATGATTTTTAACTAAAAACTAATACAAATACAAATGACCCTAAAATCTATTTCACAAGTTATTTTTTCAAAATATGGTTTGTCATTGAATAACACTGAAATTGATTTAAGTTTTGTAAAGTATTAATTGAATAACAGAATATTACAAGTGATTTTAAAAGATTTCGCACAAACTCCATATTCAATAACATTTGATTTGAAAAAAAAAATTAGTCATCAGTTGAATAACAAAAGATTTTAAGAAAATCTCACAACTCTTTAAAATACTCAATCCAATACATGCATGTTTCTGTGATATATGAGATTGCCATTACATTAAGAACTGTCTTAGGATAGTGCACGTACACTTTTATTTTTCTTAGCAATCTCTTATGTCTTTCAGTTTGATCTCTTAAACTATATCCACTTTGGTACACTTTTTTTCTTACATATTTTTGCTTATTTTTCATAAACTTTTACTTATTTATTTCATATTTTAAACTACTTTATTTCATAACATATCCAGCTGAACAATACTTAACCAAATATTTTTTAGCAAAATATTTTCAATCCCTGAACTACAATTTAATTTTATTTGTTGACAGAAACTAAACCGAACATGGTACATACCAATTAATACAGGTCTTGCCTCGGTCTACACTCGTATGTTCGTCTATTGATAATTTTTATAGCTTGATTTAACATTGTCCGTCGAATCCATATCAAAAATTATATAACAAACTCATAAATCACAAAATTATCTATAATTAAAGATCTTTTGGTGATATATATTGACATATTACAATTGATATTTAATATAATATTTTTATTTTTTATATTGTATATTTACTTATAGATATTTAGTGCAATATTTATATTTATCATATTGTATATTTACTTATTTTTTATATTACAATACATGTTTAATGTAATATTTTTATTTTTTTATATTTTATATTTATTTATTCTTATGTTATGATAGATGTTTAATGTAATATTTTTATTTTTTATATTGTATATTGTATATTTACTTATTATTTAGTTTTATTATATTATATATTTACTTATTCTAGTAGTATGATAGATGTTTAATGTAATACTTATATTTTTCATATTACATATTTATTTATTATTTATTTTACTATACATTTTACAGATCGATGTGTAATTTAGTTTTCAATTTCTTATATTATATATTTACTTATTATTTAATTTTTTTTATTATATCAAATGATAATATTACGATAAATGTTTAATGTAATATTTCTATTTTGATATTGTATATTTACTTATTATTTATTTTAATATAATATTTCTATTTATTATATTATATATATATATTTATTTTTATTTTATATTATAAAATAACTTATTATCTATTTTTAATGTCACATGTCATGTTTTGGAAAAAAAAATTATGATAATGTGAACGTTCTATGAAACCTTAAAAGTTTCTTTTTATTAGTATAGATTAGATGTGTGAATTTTGGGATAATTCCATTTGAACGTTACCAATTCAAATTTTCAACTTAAAACAATCCGCCGTTGAATCTGCATTGTAGGAATAAGAATCCCAAATCATCTCTCTCTCCACGGGAGTACTGGGATGCTGATAAATATACTTGTGCTAAAAGAAACACCCACATTAGCATTAATCACGATGTTAAGGTCATTATCTATTGGGATTTTGACAATGTCTCCATCAACAATAAGTATTAACTGAAGCAATTTCTACGCGAGAATACTCAAGGGTTTGCGAACACTTAGAGAGGGTTATGAAATTAAAAAGAAAACTATATGCATTGGGGACAAGCGGCCATTTTCGGATGAACAACTGTCTCGGTTTGCTGAGGATCCTCTAATTAAGATCCATCGCTTCGGCCTTTTTCTTTTCTTTCAATTTAAAAAATATTTGCTTTAAGTGGGATAATTTGTAAATTAGATCTTCTATTAATTTTTTTTGAAAACTACACTTTATTTAATGTGAATTAACATTTAGATATTTTAATAATTAAAAATATAAATTTGAAATTAAAAATATTATACTCCCTCCGTATTTTTATATTTGACGTTTTAGAGGATTTTTTTTGTTACAAATTATTTGACGTTTTCAATTTTCTATGTAAAATTATTAGTAGTTAATGTTAGATGACCAATGATATTATAGATTCTATTTTATTACTGGTTGAATTGTTGTTAGGTAAACAATTAATGATGTTTTTGTTTAGAAAATGATAAAAAGTTAAATGTTTTTTAATATATATGTATAATCATAAAATGTCAAATATAAAAAAATGGAGGAAGTAATTATTAATGTTTAAGATAAACATGTATGTTGGGATATTATGAAACAAATATATTATTGAGCAATATTATAAATTCAGCAAATGATATAGGCATATAGCTGAATATAGTATATATTTAAACAAAATGTAAAGAAAATAATCAAAGGGATCGTCGCTAATGCCAAACCCACCACGTATCTCCGCCGCCATTCCAGCTTTTTCTGTGTGTTTTGATTGACATTTTTCTTAGAATTTTTTTAATTAATCATTGGTGGTATTAACACTAAAATTCTAAATTCCATTTTCTGTATATATTTTTATTTTGTAAGACTTAGATCAAAATAGTAGAATATGACCACCGGCATAACTTTGAAGAGAAATAATAATAATGATGTCAAGATAAAATGGTTAGAAAAAACTAAAATTCATAAAAGATCGTCAAATAAATAAATAATATAAATGTTATGTAAACAAACTCACTAAAATAAACATACACAAAACAATAATTAGTCGTCATATAGTAGTTATTAGAGTTTGCTTTGTAGGTCTAAGTTAGGAACTTAGGAGTTGAGTCTCCTACTTTAAATTTTAATTATGGATGATGACCTATAAACACATGCAAAAGAAACCTCGAATTTGTATAGACATTCATAAATAAATAAACCTCTAAATGAGATGAGAGAAAGAATCTGTGAAACTAGAGAAAGAAAAAGTTTTCTTTTCCATAAATAGAGGATACGGAGAAAAGACAACGTCGAATGTTTTTTTCTTTTTTAAGGTTAAGATACATATAAAAGAATATTGTTTACCACTATGCATCATGCTCTAGGCTTGACTCTATCCACATTGTATGGAGTGAACCTAACCCTCCATCAGAGGAAAAATCAGGAGATGGGCGTGGACTTGAGCTTAGATTTGATGTAAACAAAGAACACAGTTTGAACAACAGGTTTAAAGAGATCCAAGATTTGAAAACATAAGCCGTCTTCTCGAAAGATGATGATATCATATTCCTTTGTCACAGGGTATATTTTGCATTCAACGTTTGGAGAGGGCATCCAGAGACAATGGTTGGGTTCGTGCCCCGTGTGGATTGGCCTAAACAATCGGTATGTTCACTTTTTTATCATAACTGAAACATAGTATAACTGACTTAAATTTATGCAGAATGATAAAGCCATTACTACACATACAGTGGATGGTGGTATGTTTGGTGGAGTGGTACATAACTCAAAGGCAGCCTTCTTCCACAAAAAGTACCTCAGCCTTTACACAAAGGACATGCAGACATCTATCAGAGTTCACAACCAAGAACAAGTTTAATTCACTCTTTGCGTTCTTTGTATCACTGTTTATGTGATTAAAACACACTTAATAACACCATGAGATGCATCTAATAAGAGGAACTGTAAAGATATTGCAATGTCATTCTTCATCGCAAATGCTAACAAACCGCTCCTCCTATATGGGTTAAAGGTAAATTTCCACCGCAAACACATCTATTGTTATATGGTTCTGGTGATTGTTGCTTTCCCATGGTGATGCGTTTCCGCTTTCTCTTCCACTGGTTAGTACTACTACTCTTCATATTCTAGCTATCCACGGGGTTTCATACAAAGTTAGTAAGAAAGGAGAACTGATCTACTATTTTTGTGAAACCTTTGAGCCAAATTTATGTTTATGTACATACATATCTTCAGAAGGCATCAGAGACAAACGAAGAACTTGCAGATTCTTAGTTTACACAAACCTTATTTATGTCACAGAGATTTCATCAACTCATGGATGCACTTGCTTTCCTCCAACATACGTTGCCAAAACCGAAGCAGATCCGTCTTTTGAGAACTCGTCCCACAAGTTTGTTGACAATATTACAAAATCCGCAAGCTTCCCTGGAGATAAAGACCCCAAGTGTTGATCAAGAAAGGCTGCTCGTGCCGCTGATATAGTATGCCTGCGATGTGCATATGACCATGAAGATCAATGTTTGATTAATTAAGTGAAAAAAGACTTCAAGAAGAGGCAGCTTGTTACGCAGTCAAGGCATCGGTAAAAGAGATGCATTCAGATGGAATCCAAGGGTGATCCCACTTTGGAGGTATTCGTTTAACCGCGGTTCTGATACTGTGCAACGGGTTAATGTCTGCCACCTGAAGCAAAGACGAACCAAGTAAGCTTCCGTTCTTTAGTTTGAAAACTATAAATGGAGGTTATCTGAAACGTACAGGCCAGTCTGAACCAAATGCGACAAGTGCATTGCCATTTAAGAGAGATTGAAATAGATAAGACTCCTTTTCAGCTCTATCAAAACCAAGCTTCTTAGGAGCAGTATCAGCATCATCAAGCAAATGATCTGGCTGTTCACGAGAGCCTTAGATATGTTAGATATATGAAGTTCAAATGCCTCGATGCTGGGTGGGAAGTGACTAACCTGCACTGAGGCTACAATGTGATGTCGACCAAACCGGTCAGAAGATCCTGGTGCTAAATGTTGCGCATGCTCAATCTGTAAGCAATATCTCATAGATATTAAGTAATGATAGAAGTAAATAATCCTGAGAAGAAAGTAACTTTTAAGAGATCAAACTTCACCCTTAATCTTCTATCCCGTTCTCCATTGGCTGCAGCAACAGATTCGTACATGTCAAGAATCATGTCATTTGCTTTGTCTCCTATAGCATGGATAGCAACCTTGATCACCAAGACAAGAATATAAGCAACTTATAAGAGTTGTTGAATGCAACTTGATTTGACTAATACGATGAGCACCTGAAGCCCTGATTTGTCTGCTGCCATTGTGAGGTTTGAAAGTTGCTCAGGATCCATCACTTTTAATCCATGATTGCTAGGTGTGTCAAGATATTCCTGTAGAAAGACAGAAACAGCGGAACTTTTATTATCATATGCTATAATGTGTATATTTCAATAACATTTTCAATAAAATGTATAGTAATCTTCACCTCGTAGAAAAATGCACTGTTGGAACCTAGAGAACCATCAATAAATGCTTTGACGCCACCGAGATACAACCATTCACTCAGCACAGGTCCCTTCTGAAGCTTAAGATCCTACAAGTGTGAAGCCAACGAAGATGAGCACAAATAGACTTTCAAGGAAATGCAGAAAAAAAAAAACAGCTTCTGAAGAAAAATCAATACCGATAAACGTGACCATGTCGTAATGGGGAAAAACAAGCAAGCCCGTATCATCATCTTCTTCGCTGAATCAGCCCATAGATAGACATCTATACCATAAAAAGGAATGAGTTTGGACAAATCAAAGCAGCATACAGGTATGAATGTTGACAAGTCATTTCACGTTAAGGTTAACAAAAAACGATGTACTGCACCTTGAAAGTCATTCCAGGAAAGCTCATCTGTAGTGCCAGGATAGTATCTTCCAAGATCAATAACAGTTGTCACGCCTCTAGTCAAAGCATACTTGCTAGCTCTAAGAAGTGCTTCCCTACGTACATCCACTGAAACTTCTTTAACGAAGGCCGTGACAAGCTCCATAGCAGAATCGATTAAAAGCCCCGTAGGCTCTGCATGTAGTCATTCATAAAAGCAAATGCCAGCTGGTTTTAGTATACAAAACACAACATAGAAAGCTTATCTACAATTGCTAAGTGCTATATCAAGATACATTGCGGTTGACATAAGCATTACCGCCACTAGGCAATCTCATTATGGTTCCACCAACTGGATCTTCCGTTAAGCTCGTAACACCAGCAATCTTAAGCGTGAGGGAATTAGCCAAACCCATATGACCATCCATCCTAATCAACCAAACCTACATAACGAGAAACAAGTTAATAAGGCAATGATGTTAACTATTCACAACACACAAAATGTCTGTTACAGGATTATGAGGAGAGATTTCATCAATCCAAGACGCAGAAGGCAACTCTCCTCCCCAGAAATCATTGTTCCATCCACCACCAAGAATCCATGAGCCTTCTTTTGCATCTGAATATTATCATTGTATCACATAAAATCAGCATAATGAATAAAAACACTCTCCACCCACTAATGAAAAGACCACAATATTACTCTGCACCGCGTCTTTAACCATTTTGCAAAACTCTTCCTTTTGACTCACTCTTCTGAGTCCAACTTGTGCCATCTGTGCTCAATCAAAAGAACATTTAAAAGGTGTGGAACTGTTTGTGATCAACAATGTCTTTACTTGGTAGTATATATATATCACCTGAAGTCCACCAGAAATGAAATGAAGATGTGAATCAAGAAGACCAGGCACTACAACCTTCCCTTCCAGATTCACCTCCACAGTTCCATCTCCTAAAAGATCCTGTCTTTCACCAATGAGATGCTAGTAAAGTAGTATAAGAAGAGCAGTAGAGAAGTTGATCAATCAACCATTAAAAAAGAATGAACCTTGAGAGTGGTAAAGGTTCCGACTTTGAGAATCCTGCCGTTACGAATCGCCATGGAATCAGCAAACGGCAATGAAGCATCGCTGGTGAAGATTGTTGCATTAGTCACTACCAAATCCGCCGTGACCTTAACCGGTGGTTTAAGAGATGTCAGAGCTGACCAATCTGCCAATAACAATAATCAAAGTCGAGAACTTTCGTAATCAAAGTTAAATTCTTCTATAGGAGTTATGATTTGAGGACAAAGTTTACATAGTTGGTTGAGGAGAGGAAGATACGCGATGGAGATGAGGAGGAAGACGCCAGCTGAAACCACGACGAAGCGGTTCATACTCGCCGGAGATTATTTTCCTATAACGGATACTCAGCCACGAGGAATGGGTGGGTGGGGCGAACATAACCGAATTTAACCGAATATAAGTTCGAAATAAGTGTTTTGGTTTGGTTATAATAATTTGAAAACGGTTCTACCATTTCATGTCACCATTCAAAACTAAAAATTAAAGAGATCTTTACAGTAACTTAATTACAGTCCTGAGAGGATGTTCAATGCTGGAGGATGATGTAGTTAAATTATAAGACTCCTTTCATGAACAGAGCCATTACAAAGTGGCTACACAATTCACGAAAAGTTATATATTACATTAACGATTACAAGAAGATTTGACAAACCAAAATAATTTGACACTTTGCTAAACTCACATGTAACCATTTTCAGAAAATGGACTACATCCTTGAAATTGTTTATATATGGCTATAAAAAAATTTAGCATCAAAAAACCCCTCAAAACAATCTAAGCTTTTCTGTAACTAACAAATTTGATAATAAAATGGTTACATAATTCATTGAAAGTTATATATTACATTAATGATTACAAGAGAGTTTGACAAACCAAATTAATCTGACACTCCGCTAAATTCTTTTGTAACCGTTTTCAGATAACATATTACATCCTCGAAATTGTTCATATACGATTACAAGAAAGTTTAGCCACAAAAACTTTCCAAAACAAGCTAAATTTTTATGTCGCCAACAAAAAAGGCTACAACACCACATACATACACTTCCAAAAATAAAAATTTATCATATTAAAAATTCTATGCCTTTTTCATTTGCTCAAATATTCAACACCCAACGTGTTGCTCTCTGCCGACGAACTAAGCTCCGAGACTCTTTCCTCGTATACAATATTTATGTATGTAGATGAAGATCTTTTGCTCTGGTTCGCCATTAATTCCAGCCGTTGATTTTTATATGTGTCGGACTTGCTGATTTATTAATTCTTTGTTACTCCTACTGTTTCACATTATTGGGAAAGAAAAAAAATATAAGCTAAATTTACCAAATCTTCTAATACTAAAAGGACAATATACTCAAAGGAGAGAGTGTCACCTCAGCCAATTAAATCAACCAATCAAAAATCATTTTTATGCCATGTCACCCATCCGACTTCTGAAAAGAGTTGTGTCTATTTCGATTGTCTTCTCATCTTTTTTCCTCATACAAAAACGTTCTTTAGACGATTGTCTTCTCAACTCTCATACCTTCTTCTATCACTCATAATTATATGTTGATCCAACCCACAGAGTTACTAACAATAGATTGATTCGTCTGTTTCATCACCTCCACTTCAATTCTAAATACAATTTTCCAGCTTCAAAATTCACATCGACTCATAACCGCCGGTGACCAAATATGCATCTTTAATACAACCGAAGCAACGATTTCCAGCTCCACTTCTCCGGCAAATTCGAGCACCGCAACACCGGCGATGTCCCACATCGCCTTGGAAAGCTTCAACTGTCGGTCTTTCTACATCCTCAGTTTCTTAACTTCGATAACATATAGATTTCCTCTATTATCTGTTTTGATTTATTCTTTCAAACTCTCACCTTCTAAGATCGTGGTTCTATCAATTCACAGGATCCATCAAGACCCAAATTGTTCATATTCATCTACACATCCTATTGTTTATCGTAAAGGTTTGTTCGAATCAATTATCTCAATCATGTTTTTGGAACATATGGTTCTGAGTTTTTCTGAAGTAAAGATGATATTTTCAGTCTGATCGAGTTGTTTACTAGATGTATATATACTCGGTAACAAAAACTGTTGCATAACGAAAATGAAATCATGTAAGTTGTTCATTGGCCAGCTCTCTTAAAAGATATATTACATCCTCGAAATTGTTCATATACGGTTACAAGAAAGTTTAGCCACAAAAACTTTCCAAAACAAACTAAACTTTTATGTCGCCAACAAAAAAGGCTACAACACCACATACATACACTTCCAAAAATAAAAATTTATCATATTAGGAATTCTAAACCTTTTTCATCTGCTCAAATATTATTCAACACCACCCTACGTGTTGCTCTCTGCCGACGAACTAAGCTCCCAAAATCTTTCCTCGTATACAAAATTTATGTATGTAGATGAAAATCTTTTTTGCTATGGTTCGCCATTAATTCCAGCTTTTGATTTTTATGTGTCGGACTTCCTGAAAGGCTGATTTATTAATTCTTTGTTACTCCTACTATTTCACATTATTGGGAAAGAAAAAAAATCTAAGCTAAATCTACCAAATATCTTTAAAATCTTATTAACCTCCTACATATACTTGTCCTATCCTAAATTGTCTCTTCGGTAACAGAAGGGTCGTAATGTGATTCTGCTTCTCCTATTTACACTGTTCAGCACAAACAATTGTTATCGTGGGTACTTTGCTAATTTATAAATTAGGATTTCTACCCAATTCACTCTTGATCTTTTCACCACCAAAAATGTTTTATTCCTCACTTTAATATCTTAAAATAAAATGTTAGGGGAGCTTATTGCATTAGGGGTTTCATAAGAATTTTAGGTTTTTGTCAAATCCTCTCTTATTAAATAAGGTATTTATAATAAATATAAATCTAAACAAAATAGAAGTACAATTTGGAATTAACCCTAACATTTTCCTAATATTTATAATCGCATGCCACTGGCTTTAAATACCGTAGTTTTAAAATATTACTAGACCACCTTAATTAAATTGACAAACTTAATCAAGTTTATTCCCCTACACCTAACCAAATAAAATGATTTAACAACGTTCTTTCATGGCTGTTTTTTTTATCCTTGGAGGATTTGAGAAATACTCACCCAAAATTTAGAAAAATTGCTCATTCCATGGCTGATTTCCTCTTAATCTTAGAAGATAAGCTTTACAGTCTAATTTGACTGAGTTTTCCAATTTCTCTTCACACGACATGAAGAACATTTAATTTTTGCTTGATTAATTGGATGATAATTGATATGTTCTGACTGTTATTTGATTTCAGATTCATGGGAGATTGCTTAGGACTTAATCCCTCGCATCATTAGAATCTTCCTCGCCTATAATGAAATAAAAATATAATATAAATAATAAAAATACAATAAAATATAATAAAAATATAATAAAAGAAAATAAAAAAATATAATGTAATTTAATAAAAATATAATAAATTAAATTAAAAATGTGAATTATTATTAGATTAGAAAAATCAATAATCTTTTTATTTTTATTTTTTTAAATGCGAACGATTATTTAAAAAAAATGTAAATCCCAACTTCAAAACCCACCTCTTAAATTTAAAACATAAGTCTAGATTAGTTAATTTTAAGAATATATATATATATATATATATATATATATATTTACTCTTTCATAGAATTTTTTTAGTCATTTTCTATATTATAATATATTAATAATAATTTGACAAAAAAATATAGCGTACTGATTTGCTAGTATTGGTCAGATGTTAGGTCGGACTAAAGTAAGGCGGATTAACATGCGCCAGTGCAATTTACTATAATCTCTCGACAAATAAATCAATAATCTTTTTAAATGTGAAAGATTATTTGATCAGAAAAAAATAGATAGCGTACGAGGAATTTTTAGGGCCATAAAGTACAATATTTTTTTTATAAATTGATAATGCTAAAATTATAATATTTTATTAATTTATAGAATACTTAATTTACAAAAAAAAAATTCTATTTTAAAATATATTTTTTTCTAAACTCAAAAAAATATATTTTATTTTAGTGTATATACATTGATTAATTTGTTGAACTTTGTTATTCATATTGTTATATGATATTACTTGGTGTATATAATATATGTTTCACATAACTTATATCTGGTTTTTGATATAATTTTATTAAATCTCATCAAAACTTACTAAGTGTTAAGAAAATATAAAGTTAATCACATTATGGATATAAAAAACAATATAATGGTTTCTTTTTAGTTTTTACTATATAACATGAATATATATATATATATATATATATATATTATCAGTTTATAATTTTAACGAGCCATATATTTATATAGAATTTTCTAAAAAGTTATTATTTTATCGACGTGTATTATATTTCGAATGGTATAACTTGAAACAAAAAAAAATATTAATCAATGGTGTTTATTAATTTATAAAGTATTAATTTATAGAGTTTTTATTGTATTTTACTAAAAAAACATTTGGCGAAGTGTTGTTGGGATATAATTGTTTTGTAGTTCTTTTTGAAAAATTACGGATATATCGAGCTGATGCCTATTTACCGGATATTAACGAAGGTGTTTATAGAAGTGATGAGTTTAGGATGTATAGTTGTAAGGTTAAGCCGTGTTCTAGAGCTTATTCACATGATTGGACCGAGTGTGCCTTTGTTCATCCAGGAGAGAACGCATGAAGTATTCTTACACTTGTCTCCCTTGTCCTGAGTTTCGTAAAGGGTCATGTCCTAAAGGAGATTCTTGCGAGTACGCTCACGGTGGCTACACCCGTGGCAGTATAAGACCAGGCTTTGTAAAAATGAGACGTGTAAGTCTGTTTCTTTATAGTTTGGGTTTTGAGCCGTCTGTGCAATTTAATTCTTTAAGGTCAAATCTCTCAAAAAAGTCACAATTTTTTTTTTTTAAATGACAAAAATATATTTTTTTATTTTAAAATTTTAATATTTTTTTAATTTTAAATTTCACCTTCAAAATTCATGCCGTAACTCTAAAATCATTCTAGAGTAGTTAATCCAATAGATATAAATATATACTTATTTACATGTTTTAATAAAATTTATTTTAATTATTTTTCTCCTTAAAAATTATTTTGGTGACAAAAACTATTTTAGGTCTATCTTAAGCTATTACTCATTCTCATTCTGTAATTGTTGTGTTAGTATAAGATAATTGGACTAATAGTAGATTTTAAGTCTTTATATTAATAAATGTAACAAACAGATTAATATAGAGTTGTAAACTTATAACTTTGATAGATAAAGTTCAAATATCTTAATAGTTACGGTTGTGTTTTGCAATTTCCCTTTTCTAACATGTGGTTTGCACGCGCTTTAAAAGAGAACCTGATCTTCAACTCTCTGCTTAGCTTCACTGCCACACAAACTCAAAGCTGTTTCCCTCTTCGTCTTCTTCCATATGCATTGCTCTTAAAAACACGTTCATCTATTCACCATGGTCGTCGTTCTCAACGCCGGCTTCATTTCTCCGGTAAGTATTCACTTTCTTCTTCTTCTTTGATGTCCACGCCTTCTGTATGAGCTTTTGCTTGTTTTAGTGAAACTAACAAAAAAATCTTCTCTTTGAAGCTTCATAACAGAACCAATCATGTTGTAAGATTCGCAACTCAAACTACACCGTTAAAGCCTTGGTCTTTCACGTTCCACATCTCTCTAAACAGTTCAACAAGTTTGTCACTTTCAAGCAAAAGAAGATTAGTTGTGTCTTGTTCAAAGACAAACGACAGTTCCATCACAACAACAACGGTCGATGATCCTCCTCCCTCTTCAGGTTCAGATACTGAACCCGTTGAGTCTACAAAAAGAGCACCGTTGACAGCAAGAGAGAGACTAAGAGCAGCTCGTGTCCTCAGCCGATACACAGAAGCATCACCAAAACCATCAAAACCCAAAATGGGAAGCCAAATCCTTGAGGTGCTCAAGGAAAGTGATAAGAAATCGAACAGGAAACCGGGTTTGCCTGAAGCACCAACCAACATGCTTGATGATAGCAAGAGAGGTATGCCAAAGAAAGGGCTTACATTTGATCTACCCGGAAGTGCAGATATACTCGTCATTGCTTTTTCCTTTGTGTTCATAAGCACTGTCATGTTTGCTACTACTTTTGTTGTCTGGAAACTAGGCGCCATTCACTTCAATGAAAACTAAAGATCCATCAAACATAGAGTGAGAATTGTAGTTGGAATGTCATACTTGGGGAAGTTTCATCACTTGGTACAGCCGGTTTGAGTGTATACTGTGTAGTAGTACACATAGTTTTGCTATTACAACATCTCTTCATGTTTTATTTTCAATTTTAACCATTACATTGTGATGTCTTTTTCTAAGACGGCTATGGAAATAGATTGATTATAACCCAAGAAAGGCTACTGTCTCCACTCCATATATTTGAACTGTTAAGCCATGAAAGAAGTCTTCAAAGATGTTGCAGATAGAATCACTAAGTAGAGTTTCATGAAAAGACATATAAAAATAATGTATTATTATTATGTGACAATCCGCCCAGTGGAACTTAGGCTCACAGCTTTGCAGAGCACCGATCCTAACCCTTCACTATGGGAGGAAAGTCTCCACATCCACCAGTATGTTATTGGTGCGTTTGATATTAATTAAACCCAAAACATCACTCTTTAACAATTCTCTCCCGCATGACAAGATGTCACCAATTAAGAATCACTAAGAATCACTCCATATATTCTCTCGGTTCTAAAATAATGTATGTTACAGAGATTTCACACATTAAAAAACTTGTTAATAAATATATTATTATTTATGTTAGTTATTCTCCACAATTTGTAATTAATCAAAATTTAGTAAACATAATTTCTAACAAATGTACGATTTATTATTATTATATGTATTGAAAATGTGAAATATGTAGCTTTTAAAAAAAAAAAAAAAACATAGATTATATTAAATGAGAAGGAGTATTAGTTTTGTCCTATGTGAAATCTTTACTCAGACACATTTAATGATTGGATTGAGTTAGTTCTGTGAAACTTGTACTTGCTCAAAATGAATACCAAAACGGGGTATATATTACCGTGATCGCGAATTCTTTTACCAGAATTTTTGAGTCGTTACATAAACTAGCATAGATTTATACATACATAGTACTACTCTAAAGAGTGGTAACAAGCTCCAAAGAGACTCAGACACCCCCACACAAACTTCATATTCATAATACTTACAACAGATTCGTTACGTAGTACTACTCTGTTTTCACGAAGTGGATAGCACTTCAAGCTCTGCCCACCAAAGAGGTGAAAGTTTCGGAATAGCATCATCAGGTGACAATCCTGTGATCTCTCTTAACCTCCCTGTAACTTCCTTCATCGTTGGTCTCTCTTTAGGGTCTGTCCTTACACAGCTTTTGATCACTTCACCTATGTTCTCAACCTTGTCATCAAAACATTCCAGTGTGGGATCCACCATCTCCCTTAGTGTCTTGCCTCTCAAGAACTCAGCCAAACCGGTATCCACCGAGTCACCTTTATTAACAGACTCTTGGAGTTTTCCGGTTATCAACTCGAACAAAAGTAAACCGAAGCTGTGTACATTGTCTTCTTTGGTTGTGACTGAGATCATGTGAGTGTCTATGAGTGCATTGGTGCTGGTTTCTCTCTCTGATGGGCCTTTAAGGTAACCGAAATTGAAATCTGCTACTTTGACTGCGTAATCCTCTGTGAGGTGAAGTGTTGATGAGAGAAGATTGCTATGGACTATAGATGGCTTGAGCTCGTGCATATGGTCAAGGCAATATGCTACACCCATTGCTATTCTTAGCCTCATTATCCAGTCCAAATGTTCTGATTCTTTATCTATAAAAGAAAATCCTTAAGTGAGACAACCTAAAGTGTAAAGACTCATGTGAGTAGAGATCTTTTTTTTTTGCTTACAGTGTAAATGTTCAAAGACTGATCCGTTTGATGCATATTCAAAGACCAAGATCCTAGTGAAAGGTTCATCTTCTTCACAGTAACCAAGAAGGTTGACAAAGTTCTTGTGGTTAATCTTAGATAACATTTCAATCTGAAATTATCAAAAACATGAACCGATAAGACGATGGAAATAAAAACCTTTTAGATAATAGAAGGTGAACTGTGGATACCTTCTTTCTGAACTGCATTTCTATGTTGTTAGTCCATTCTTTAGCAGAAGCAGTAGCAACAGAAGCCACAGCTATCTCTACCCCACTAGATAATGTCCCTTTGAACAATGTGCCAATGGGACAAGAACCAATGACATTACTGAACTCTTCACATGCAGCTTCAATCTCAGATCTTTTGAGTTTTGGGACACCTGAGAGTAGACAACAATCATACAACATCAGTGTTCAAAACAAAACATAACAGTGAGTTAAATACAAACAATGTTACATTACATAGTGGAAAATTAAAACTACCAGTTATGAAGACTTTCTGAAGCTGTCCACTAAGACCTGTTCTCCAAGGATTAACAGATTTGCCAGCCTTGCTTTTGAAAAAGAAGACAACAGTAGCTAAAAGAAGAATGAACACAGCACCGCCTATGCAGCCAGACACAAGAGGAGCTACACTGCTCGAAGAACTTCTTCTCAGAGTAGGAAGATTTGAAAGGGAGACAGAAGGAGGTGGAGCAGAAGAAACATGCAGGGCAGGTGGACTCTTCCGTGGTGGATGCAATGCTCTGGTCTTACTTCTATGAGAAGGAACCACCGAAGATGACGGTGGTGTAACAGATGCCACAGGGCGGTGGTTCTTGTACGCGTTCAAATGCGTGTAGGGGTTACGGAAACGACCTAGTAATTTCCTGTGGAAACTAACATCTCCTCTGCAATAAAAAAAAAGACAGAGGAATGAACATATATCAAGTCTTGTAATAGAAATGCACATGAAAACTTCTTTCTACATAAAACATTTACTCAAACATATATACAAAACAGCTAAATGATCAATATTTTTTTTTCTAAATTAATTAAGAGGCCAAATAATGTATACATATTAAAAGCATCTCCAATTCTATTTTTAGGAATAAGAAGAAACATTTTTAACTATTAAAGTTAAAAAAAAGAAGAAGCTGATACTTACAAATCTGCTGCATCTCTATCAGTCTGTAGATCATTCGTCACCGCTTGACCTTCAGCTTCCAATGAATAGAAGCTCAAAATCACAAGAAACAACATGAGAGTACGCATCTGGAGCCGTAATCGTACGGATTTCCAGTTCTCATTACTCATCGTGAAGACGACAAGTGAAAATAGGATTTAAGCAACACAAAGGAAGCTGATAAAAATCGAAGCTCGGATCTGAATCTGAATATCACTGATTAGAGCATCTCCAATGTAAAACTTCATTTTTTCCTCCAAAATAGAGTAAAAGTAGATATGGAGTAAAAATGCTCCAACCCTACTCCATTCTTCACTCCATAATGGAGTAATGAACAAACAAAAAATAGATTACTCTATTTATGGAGTAAACTTCAAAATGGAGTGAGATATGGAGTTGGGTTGGAGCATTTGTTACTCCATATTCACTTTTACTCCATTTTGGAGGAAAAAATGGAGTTGGGTTGGAGATGACCTTAGAAAATGAGAGAAAGACCTGAAGAAGAAAAAGTAAGCTAGCTAGAAGACGAATAGAGAGAGAGGGGTCTGAGTTTGAGTTCGCGTGGCTTTGTTAGAGCATCAACATGACTTTTCAACTTTGTCTTTTTTATTTTAATCTTTTTTACAAAATTATACTCCTTCCGTTTCATATTAAGTGTTATTTTAGAGAATTTTTTTTGTTACAAAATAAGTGTCGTTTTCGACTTTCGATGTAAAATTTATTAATTTTATATTGTAATTTATTTTTCTATTGGTTGAAAGATGGTTAGATGTATAAATAATTATATTTTTATATAGAAAATATACAAAATTAATTGTTTTTTTAATTCGTGTGTACAAAATTAAAATGATATTTAATATAAAACGGAGGGAGTATTGTTTTTAAAGCGCGTGTCCCCCTGGTTTGGCCCATAAATAAATTCTAAAAAGGCAGTAACTAAATATATATTCAACACTTATCGCTGTAAAAAAATAATGCGATTATTTTAGATTTGTGTAAAAATTAAAAACGTGTAGAATTGACCGGCACATTGCTTTTTTTTTGTTTGGTTTGAAAACACATACGGGTACATTGCTAATCTATGGGACCTTAAAGAAGCTAATGAGCAAAAAGGATTCAAAAGAAGAGGCCAAAGCCATCACCGTCGTAAAAGACTTATGCCCTAACCTGTCGACATGTCTCGCTTTTTTTCTTTGTTTAACGAGAATGATGGTGAAGTTTATTTGCCACGTGATTTTTTTTTTTGGATGATAGAAGTTAATAATTGATTGCTTGTGTTATAGTCTTTGGCTCTTAGCGGTTTAATAAAATTGTTTTAAAAAGTTTATACTCCCTCTGTTTCATAATGATCCATGTTTTAGAAAAAACGTTCGTTTCTAAAAGATCTATATTTTACATTTTTAATGCAAGTAATTATGATAAATTGTAGATTCCAAAAACATTAACTTGGTTTACTGAATTTTGATTGGCTAAAAGCCATGGAAAATCGCTAATTACAAAAAATAATGTATTTATAATCTAAATTTACGTGTTTTCTTAATATGTGTGAAAATTCTAAAACATACAATATTCTGAAACGGAGGGAGTATAAAATAGTACGTGGAAGAGTTTCTGACTCGTTCAACGTGGAGGTTACTTTCTTCGTTTTCAATCCAGCTTCTTTGCCAAGTGGGGTGTATAGTCATGGATGTTATGGGAAATGGGAATGCCCCTTAATTTTTTTTTGTAAAATATTCTCTTTTCCCATTTCCCTTAATTTTTTTTGTAAAATATTCTCTTTTATTTCTCCAAATTTTTTTTCAGAGTTTCAATTGTTATCAAGGCCGCCCACGTTTTTGTGATATTTATCCCAAGTTAAAGAAATTATTTTCTTGGAATGAAATTATTGTTAAAGAATTCTGATCTGTTTCCTCAAATATAAATTTTCTTAAAAAATTGTGAATAACACATTAGAAAGAATTGATCATAAGAACAAGTTTCACACACGATAGATCATGGACAAAATGTTGCTTTGTCTAACTCTGATAAACATTACAAAATATGGGCGGTGTGAACACTGATCAGTTTGGCTTTGCATAAATAAATTGATGAATATGGTAGACATTTGCATGAATCTATACTTATTAATTGATATGAATATGGTAGGGTGACAAAATAGAAAAGAAACGAATATGGTATGGATATATGCATATATTATCATTTGAACCGGAATTTTTATTTTATAGAAGCTGATTAATCAATTGGTTCGTGTTAAGATATAAACTCCAAGAAAAATAATAGCAAGTGACTAAACATAAGAATCACAGATTCATAGATATAGGTAGATATATCTCATGTTAATCAAATCAAATGTTCTAGAAATCACTAAACGTTTTGTGGAGAATTAGCGTCTAGTCGAATTATTCGAAACTTAGACGACTAGACTTTAACAAATTATTAATTTATTATATATACATATTAAGTAAAATATTTTACTTTTTAGTTTAATTATAAAATTATTCTGGTAAATTATCAAAATAATATACAAAATAAAAGAAATTAACAAATTTATGAATTTTTACTAACCTTATTATTTAATTTAACAAATTTCTACTAATTTAAACTGGTTAAAAATTTTTTTAACAGTTTATACTGATTTAAATTATATAAATTAGATTAAGAAAATCATTTCGGTTAGAAGAGATATATCGCTTAGGTAAGACCAAATTTTAGAACTATGATTCTTAATCATTCTTCGGTTAATTATAAAAATCCAAGTCATTTAACGTTATTGAAATTATTGTTAATCCAATATTATACAGGTTCAACTAGACTAAACCGTTTGATATTTCTATATTTATATGTCACCTAAATTAGATTTTGTATTTAAATTTACAAATCTAAATTAATATATAAATTTATATGAAGTTTCATATTAATCCAATATATAAATCATAGCTAAACCAATTTCTTTTGTCAGTCAAAATAAGACTCCAAATATAACTATTTTGATAAAATATGACGTCCATCTACTACTATAAGAGTATGTAAAAAGTAACGACTAGATAAATATATAAAACCATACGGTTGACGTAACGGTTTCGCCGTAATCTTAAAGCCAACGGGTTTGATTGGATGAAGAGAACGACCAAATCATTATATTATGTTTTGCAAATGCACCGCAATGTCCTGGCCTAGCGTTATCTTAACTTCATCCTTACGTAATTATGCTGTCTATGATGAGTTCACACGTTGACCTAATTCGTTATTTAGGTGACGTCTATTAATCTTGTTTTAAGCAAAACTAGATTCCAACCCTGTTTTAATAGAATAGATTCACATGAAACTGGGGCACAATACCTTGCCCCACCATAAGGTGATCTAAGATGGCCCATGGAGACTACACCAGACAGCATCAGTAATTATGGGCTTGCACAGGCTGATAGGATAACTCTCATACGATGACTTGAGGCTTGGATCCCTGTAAGAAAAATAGTATTTTCATATCCAAAGAAACGATCATGTTAAACGACATATAAGCTGCAATATATAGATGACAGTAACCAAACGATCCATCATATATTGTATACTCATATCGAAACAAGTCTTACAATTGTACAAGTTTGACTACAAACACAAAAACCGAAAGCACGAAGCAATCCATCATTAGTCACAAAACTCAGCAAACCAACATTGAGTTTAAAAAAAAAAACTTAGAGAAGGCTCAAACACTTTTAAGGTTAATATGATATTATTATTGTCAAAACATAAGTTGTATTTTGCATCACAACCCACAAGTATAGATTGATCAACCCAACGTGTTTGAGATTTCTCAAGCTTCGTTCTTGTTTGAGGTTTCTCAACCTTTTTCCTTGAACTCACCACAATCTTCAATCACAACCGTTTTCAGAGGTAATTCTCCTCTCGGATCCAGCATTTTCCATTGCCTTCACCAATTGTACACATCACAACTTTCCCAAACACCACAATGTCTTCTCCTTAACAAATAAAGAACTGAGAACCATTCGTGTTAGGACCTGCATTAAGGCTGAGCCTTTGTAGTGTTTCCCTGTTTTCCCAACTCCCGAGCACTAAAGTTATCACCTCTTCTTGGTGTCACATCTGCAAATAGCTTCATCACAACACGTCATGCCTTCATCTTTCCTATCAATATTGTCAAAAAACACCTTCGGGTTTGACATTTTTCCTTAGATTTCTTCACTGATTCTCCAAATCCTGCCAATAACATAGTTATGATCAATGTAAGAAACTAAGACATGAGTAATCATTATCACTTAATGAACACTTAAACTCCAGTATAAATGTAACTAAGTTCTTACTATTGTCTGATTCAATGCAAAAAAAAAAACTAGCGATTCAAATACTCAGAACAGATCAGTCGTTAAAACGAAAAAGACAGTGAAAGAAAATGTCCCATTCATCAGAATTGTCGATAAGAAAAAGAGAGATTCTTATAACACAGAGATCTTTTGAATCTCAATCGATGGTTTTAGAGTTTCGCACAAATATTGAGCTCGCAGGCGTTTTAATAACACGTTATCTGCAAGCCTTCGATATGTGCTTATACGCAAACGCAAACGCAAATTAAAGAAGTAGAACAACCATATGACCAAACTGAAGTGAAATAAAAATCGAGAACATGAACTGGGCTCATCGAAAGGTTGTACCTTCAGCAGATGAAACGAAATGTAGATTTTAGCTTCGATGATGCGAGCGAACAGTTATATAACGGCTCAAGGGTTCTGTAAGCTAGGGTTTTACCAGGAAGATTGAGACATAGACTTATGTGTGTTTCCCCGGCTTTGTCCTAATGGGCTTATTGGAAAAGCCCATAAATATGATTAAGGCTCAGTATCTCATATCCGTAATTGTTTTTAATATATTTTAAATTTTCTATCTTCTATAACCCAAACACAACAAAAACTAATGATTCATTCTTTCTTTTAAAATATTATACTTAGAACATCATCAAAATTGTTTTGAGTCAGTTTAATTCCCTATACTTAGTCAAAAATCAGAAACATTGAACAGCATCTAATCATAGTTCCTTAGATCCTTGTTATAGAGATGAATAATGTTTGTGTTTACGGACGCCACGACGACTTCAAGCCAACAAGGTATTTGCCTTTGTACACATTCGTTGACCACCGTAGAGACAAAAGAATAGGGTTTAACTTCTTTAACATTTCAACAGTATCTTGCACCACAAGATACCCTCCTGGTCTTACTATTCTGTCTATTTCCACTACCACTTCCATCAAATCACACCTGAGAAAATAAGAAAACAGCATGTAGTTGTGCAACAGATTCAGAAAACAACAAGTTTGCTGTCCAGTCCAGTCCAGTTACCTTTGAGAAAGATTGGTGAGAAGGAAACTAGAGTGCAAGAGATCATATGATCTTGGATACGTGTTGAATGACTCACACCAATCATGGTATATCCCTATCAAACCTCTATCGAAAATCATCGATAACGTGTCTTCACCTTGTACAGGAACCACATTCATCACCCATAGAGGTTTGTTTATAAGAGCAGCTGCAAATCTGAAACCAAACATCAAAAAGAAAAAAAAAATGTAAGAACTAGAAAGAATCATCTGAACTGACTATATTCAAGAACTGTCTCACCCTCCATAGCCAGCATTCATGTCCATCACGTTGTGAATCTTGGTCCAGTTTATAGCTAAACCGTTCAAGTAGATATCTGACACGGTTCCCGACCAAAGTCTTGTGTCTTCTCTGAAACTCTCTTCACTGCTCTGTTCTGTTAAGAGACTAACCGGCTTATCGGTTAACCTTTCAGGCCAACGTGAAGGCCAACTTCCGGTTAAACCGGGCGGTACTTTCGGTAGACAGGTAAGCAGAGGAGTGTACCATGAACTGTTCTTCTTTGTTTCTTCTTCGTTGCAAAGAGGTGGTTCATTGTTCTTACGCGTTCCATAGCAAGAATCTGAGCTTGGTTTCTGGAAAATAACGAACCCAACTTTTGTAAACCGAGTTCTAGCCACAACTTTCCAACACATTGATGTAGTCAAAGACTCCATCGCTACAAAAAAGAAAGAAAAACATTCATAAAACGTCTTTACGTGTGCTACAAGTCACAAACAAATATAATATACACACTAACTTTTCCAAACGTTACGGTGGCCTTCATCGTGTTGATAAACCGGTGTAGCTGACCAAACAAAGAACCCTCCAGGTCTTAGAAGCCGGTTAAGTTCCAAAAGCGGTCTACCACCTACAACAACAACACTTTTTTCATACTGTAAACACATACACAATCATAAGTTAAATCTAATAAGTTGTATCAAACCGTATCCGTGCCAATGGACTCTGCATCTTGCACAGTGGATAACATCGTAAGCGTTATCAGGAAAAGGAAGCTTTTGAGTTCCAATAACAGCTAGTGTAGCGGGGATCCCTCGTTCTAGTGCGAACTGAATCTGAGCTTCGTGTTCGTCTTTGGGTGCAAAAGACATTGTGATCACGTTTTTGTCAAGTAAAGTCCCACCAAAGCTAGCCACACCACAACCAACGTCAAGAACCACTCTCACTTTCTTTCCCCATTCAAGAACAGGTAACGTCTGTAAAAAAAACAAGAACCGTGAAAGTTAAAGAGAAGAGGACACAGTAAAGTGTTGGTTTGTTATGTATACCTTTTGTATGAAGTTGATGTAGTGAATAACACCGTCTTTGAACTGAGTTCCACCTCCAGGGAAGACAAAGAACGGTCCGGTTTTACGAATCCAGTTCTGATCTTTCTTGTAGTCTACAAGCTTGGGGTGAGGAGCATTATCATACCATATCTACACAAAAACAAGAGTTTAGAACAATCAAACAGAGGTACTCATCTAATCAAGAAGCAGAACAAGAACCAAGAAACGAGTCTCTTACCATGTCTCTGCTCTTAGGCCAAGGAAGAGGAACCTTGTAGCGTTTTGGTAAAGGAACGAGACATGTAGGAGCAGGCTCAGGACAGTGCCTCTCTCTGTGTTCCATGTTCCTCTTAGACTTGAGTTTCTTGATGGCTTTCACGTTATCCAAACACGGCATGTAATCTGGACTCTCGCATCTCTTCCACTCCACTTTCAAACTCACGTTCCATGTCTTGTCTTGAAGCCAATCCCATTTCCGAATCTTGATGAACCGGAACATCATCGTCGACTCGGGTCTGAGCAACCGGTGGTTCCGGAGGGGGTGAAGAGCTGTTCACGGTGGTGGGAGTCGAGGTTGGTGTGAAGGTGGTGGGGAAGTCGGAGAGAGAAGAGCGGCGGAGATAAGAGAGAGACAAGTAAGGGAAGAGATCGATGGTGTCATTGGTTAAGAGGAGGATCGTGACTGAGACAAGCAAGATTGAGAGAACACATAGGCCTGAGAATTTACGGCTTTGGAAGATGTTCATCGTCATTGTTTCTTCCTTACACGCTTTCCACACAACAGAGACGGAGACTCTGATCGATCTTGAGAGAAGACTAATGATTGTGTTTATGTGTTTAAAGCTAAATATAGAATGCAAGACTGGCAACAAATAAATAAAATATACATGTGACACGTGTCATTTTGTTACTTGCTATGATGTAATGTGATATTGGAAATAATCTTCCCTTTTTATGAAGCCATGATTTGTATTATTTCATATCTGATGTGCAAGTTAGTGGATGCCTATGACTATGAGAATATATATAAGAAGACAAAAGAAAGATGACACGAAGATTGGTCTAAACCGTAAACCGGAAACTTTTACTCTCTGTTTATCCGGTTACTGGCTTTGCCTTTACGTTTCTCAAATTAAGAGCATGAGGCCATGATTAACCCGGGTCTCTTAAGGTGGGGTTCTTAACGAAAAATTTGTCTTTTGCATTTTTCCCGCTAAGAGACGGCTCTTATGGTTCTTATTTAAGAGACGGTTCTTAGCTTTTCTTAGTTAAAAGCTAAGATACGTCTCTTAAAAAAGCTAAGAACCCCACCTTAAGAGACCCCGGTTAATCCTGCTCTGATTAGAGCACCATTAACGCATAGTTGCTTATTTTCTTTCTTTTTTTTATTTTTTTTTCTGATTTAATAACTAATCGCAGGCCACCACGTGTCAGTGGGACCCGCGAACAGTTGAAAAACCATGGTAACAACGGTTCCTATTTTGGCGTTTGGAGCAACAGACTCTTATTTTTTTTGTGGGTCCCATTAATTTTTTAAATTTTTTTTTGGGTAAGCACCTCTTAAAAATCCTGCGTTGATGGTGCTCTTAGGTTTATTAAGAGGGGTTCTTGCACTGTTCACGTGCTCCACGAGCTCCACTGACATGTGGGGTCCATGAACAGTGCAAGAACCGCTTCTAAAATCTACTAAATAAGAACCGGTTTTGAAGAGTTTCTTACACTGTTTGCAGGCTCCACTGACACGTGGCGGTCCGCGATTAGTTCTTTTTTTTTAAGTAGTAAAAAAATAAAAATAAAAAATAAAATTAAGAATAACATTAGGGGTTCTACAGATAATGATGACCTAAAGTAATCGAAATTGCGTTAAGTTATACTCTAGTGGAGCATATATAACTTGTGAGTGTTTTTAAGTATTTGTTGTTTCAATGTCATACAGAGAACTCTGTTTAGATCAAAAGACATAAACATAGCCCAGGTTACACTATTTACGAACACAAACTGATGATGAAATGGTTAAACGACATAAATGAAATAAAACAAGAAACACATTACGTGGAGAATCAAAGAATTGCAAAAAAAAAAAAAAAGAAAGCTACTACTTACTCTGCAAATTCTCCACTCTTCTCTATCGACTTGTGGAAGCAGAAGCTTCAGGAAGATCAATCAACGGTTCAGATGTGCTGCTGCTTCCATCTCTTCCGGTCTAATCTCTCGAGTTGTGTCATAACTTGCTGAGCTTCAGGTTCGTGATGGTGTAGGATCAACACCAATGCAAAGCCAGTTTCAATGTATTCAACAACTCATCACCCATAGTGTTCACATCATTCAACAACTCCACATCAAAGACTTCATTAGTCGACTCTTCTTTAACCGCAGTAAGCAACCCACTGAGGCAGATCCACACCGTTCAAGGCTCGCTTGGAGAATTTACCAGTCAAAAGCTCCAATATGATCACAACCGAGGCTATACACATCGGTCTTGGTGTTGGCTTTCTTTAGCTTAGAGAGCTCAGGTGCTCTGTAACCTAATGCACTAAGCTGTTGGCAATCACACTTGACCCTGCTGCTGTTATCATGAGTCTTGACAGACCGTAATCTGAGATCTTTGGCGTTGTTGTTCTCATCCAAGAGTACGTTGCTTGATGTTAGGTTGCCATGGATTGAGGTTTGCGTGCGTGTGAAGGTAGAACAAACCACGAGCCATTCCTTTTTATTAACCTCATCCTTGTAGGCCAGTTGATATGAACATCTGGTCCTCTAGCTGCAGTTTCAAAACATTAAACCATATGTTATACAAATGGTACAAATCCCATAACATTATAACATAAGTAATAAAGCTTACCATGTAGGAATGTGGCAAGATTGCCTCTAGACATGTAGTCAAAGACCACAAGCTTCTCTCCCTTGGGGCCTAAGTAATAAGCTCTTAGGGCAAGTAGGTTTGGATGTCTGATTCTTCCCAATACATTTATCTCATTCTCAAACTCTTTCTGACCTTTAGTGATTTTTTCTCTGAGTCTCTTCACTGCAACTTGACTTCCATCTTCAAGTGTAGCTTTGTAAAACTGTTCCATAAGTGCTTTTCCCCATGATCTCTGCTGTTGCACATAGAAGATCATCTGCAGTAAACGCCAGTGGCCCATCAAAGTGAACAAGCTTCCCTCCTGTTTCACCTCCAGCTTCAGCTTCTCCTCCTTTCACGGTCTTCGCAGCTGCAGCTCCAGCTCCAGGTCCAGCCTCTAGGCCTTTAGGTTTGGATTTGTCTGGTTTCTTCCTCAGCAAGCAACAAAGTAGAACAAATACAAGGATAAGCATAACTATGAGGAGTGCTCCAGAAGCAATGAGGATGATGTCTTTGATACTCAGATTCCTGCCAGATGATTTCTTGGGAGACGGTGAAGAGGTTTAGAGTAGGACATGGTGTAGAAACACTGTATCCACAAAGCTCTAGTTTCCAACAAAAGAGGTGGAGTTGAACTTTTGGGATAAGAGAGTAGGAACAGGACCAGATAAGTTGTTGTAAGAGACATTGAAGAAGGTAAGGCTTTTCAGATCAGTAATGGAAACAGGAATCTCTCCGGTGAGTTTGTTTTGAGACAAATCTAGATGTGTAAGAGAAAGAATATCCCCTAGGGTTTCAGGAATCTGACCACTAACACTATTGCTACTAATGTCAATTGTTCTAAGCTTGGTGAGTTTGCTTAGCTCGGAAGGTAGGGTTCCACTGATCCTATTATGACTAAAGGAAAAGTCTTGTAGCTGAAGTAAGTTGCAGAGTGAAAAAGGGAATGGACCAGA